>OOFC01015964.1:26869-48652 GCA_900323345.1 Pseudochromis fuscus | reverse complement strand
GGCCGTGTGTAAGTGTGTGTTTGTGTGTGGTGTGTGTGAAATAAGCTTTTACTCTCCACCACACACACGCACACACACACACACACACACACACACCACACACACACAGAGTTGTGTTTCCATGACTTCAGAGGACATTACATTAAGTTACATTCTAACCTCACAATAACTACTACTTATGCCATTGCCTCAACCCTGAAACATGTCGTCAAGTAAAAAATTACAATCTTGTGTTATGGGGAGTGTTATGGGGACTTAAGGAACACAAGGCCCCAAAATGTGACTATAACAGATTCAGGTCCCCACAACATGAGTAATACTCTCTCTCACACACACACACATATTCAGTCCACAGTCCATTCTGTAGCAGTCAGGTTTGATGATCTATGATAATCTTTGATTAAAGTACTGCTTTCATACCAACATGCCCAGCAGGGACTAAGTAGAAAGGGGGCAATTAAAGGCCAATCTCTTTATCATTTCACATTTTTATTGCTTCAATTAAGATCCATTATGATGTTGTGAAGGTTTCCTGCAAATATAGATTTCACTCTTGCATTTCTAATTTCTCAGCTGATGTGCGTCTGAGAAAAAAACCCATAAACACACTTTACTGTGATTGCATGTGGTTGTATGTTCGTTCACAACACACAGTTCACAGTTCTTCATTTTTGTGGTCTCTTTGTCTCTCCTCCACTTACACACATATAGCCATTGATATATAATGTGGCACAGTGCCCAATGTTTGTCTGTGATTAAACGGTTGTTGTGTGGGAAAAGGATGTCCCACAGCACTCTGCATGGTTTCCATTACCCTCTAGTAATTCAATCTCTGAGAATAAGTACAAGTAGGGTGAAGCACTTATATAGGAGGTGGAGTGGGGGCAATTTTTACAAGCACATAAAGGATGCTGCACTTCTTTAGTGATCGTGACTGTACAAGATACATGCTGGCACGCATAGGGAGAATAATATTTTGCCTCTGAGCATATTTTTAACTTCCACTTCGTGAGAGGCCTGTCAAAAATGTGTGGGAGGACTCTTCTATAACATAAACCACCCCAGAATGAACCAGATCAAAGTGCTGATTTGATTTGTTAGCAGGAAAGAGTGTGGCTCCATTGGATTTGTCACATTTGTGAAAACAAAGATGGGTCGTTCCACTGCTAAGTGCTTTACTGTTGTTGTTGTTGTTGATGGTTTTTGTGGGTGTTCACTTGAAAGGCTTTTTGCCTCTGAGATGGAAAGATGAGCGGATGGGCAGGAAATAGGGAGGAAAGGAAATATACAAGTGTTGAATCTTATGAATAACAAATGAAGTTTATTGAACTTACTTATCATCACTTTATTCCAGTATATCTGTCATGTACATTGAAAGGATTCTTTGCACAATAATTGAATAAATCCCACAGATCCAGAGAGTAGTGTATGCTGGAATGCACAAGATCCACAATGATTTCTTGTTTGGATTTAATGGTATTGCTATGTTATTATTGACTTTGCATTTAAATGGAAATATGTTTATAATTTATGTGAGTATTCCTGCTGTTTTCTCTTTGCAGTGAAAACAGGTAAGTGAGCAGCTATGAGTATTATTGGATAATGCAACAATTGCAATATTGTTATAAGACCATATGGGAGGAGTTTAGAAAGGCAGGGGTGCATTATTAAAGAGGATAAAGAGATGGAGAATGGAGTAAAGTCGGAAGAGCAGGCAGCAAGGATAAGGAGAAAGTCTGTTTAATGCTGGAAACCATGGATGAAGCTAATGAAGGAGACACTGAAGAAGAAAGAAGAAAAGATTAACAAGGTGTATCATAATGCTATCAATACACCCAAAAGGAGAGACGCCCTGATGGATGTGTGTGGATAGAAGTGGGAAAAAGAAGAAACATCAAAAGAAGTAGGAAGGAAAGGAAGAAGAAAGCAAAGACTGGAAGAAACACAAGAAGACCTGAAGTGAAGGAGATGCAGCAGGTGAACATTAAAAAGGGAGAATAATTCAGACTGAGCAGGAAGGAGAGCTGAGTGAGGCAAAGATGAGAAAAAGGAAAGAATTTAATAGATAGGCAAATGGGGAGAATCCTTAAGAAGCAGATATGGACTAATCTGAGCAAACCACAGGAGAACTGAAAATGATGACAGAGAGGAGAAAAGAGATGAGGGAGCAAATGGAGTTCATCTAGAGGACTGAGACTGACGACAGGAATATAAGGCACAGAGAAACAGCAGGAGGAAAGAATTAATGAGGTTGGCATTAATATAAAGTAAACCAGAAGTAAGAGCATAAAAATACTGTTTAGTGCACAAACTGAAACTGCAGGTGTGTAAAATCAGGAATACTGGTTCCAAGTGGTGGATTATAAATTTTGTATGATTTAATTTACTGATACATTTTTTTCTTCCTCTTTTTCTTGTGAAATCTTTATGGGAGTTAAGAGTTGTAAATCTGTATCAACACTTAGATTGATTTTGTGATTGTTTGCATTGTGATACAATTATTTTAAGTGGACAATTGCTACCATTTCATAGCATAGTCTACCTTGTAATTCATACACTGAGACATTAGTCAGACTATAATGATGGAAACCAGAGGTGAAGGCAGTGATGTTGAATGAAGTCAGCTCAAAGATATTAACAGTCTATCAAGCAGATGAGCAGTGTCATTATTTATATATTAGAACAAGTAATTTAGCAGTGACTCATGGTTATTACAAGAAACAGGCAGGCTTTATTTAAAGTAGGCCTTTCTTGTGACATACACAAAATGAGCTAATTTTCTTCAATTTTCTTCTTCATTTAAATTTCCTCACAGAGGCATAATAAAAATAAGAAGAAGAAAGAAAAAAACGGTACAGATATAAGTGCAAAAATAAGTGTTTACTCTCTCTTGGGGATGTTTATGGAAAACCCAGGACAATATATTCCTATTACATTGAATATTGTTCTGAAGGGGGCAGTAATGTGACGTAAGACGAAAATGAACAGGAGGTCTTAATGCACACTTACTCACTGTAAATACACATACACAAAGCCAGCACGCATACTCATTAAACCACATGATTTTGGAAATATACTTCAGTTGTCCTCTGTGGTTTGAAATGTTTCTGGGGGCACATCATGTAACACTCTGCAGTGAGTCAGAAACCTTTTAATAATGTACCAGAATTGTACCAGGTATCATAGCCTTGCTGAGGTCTATTAAACACTTTTTAAAACTGTTTTTTTTACTCTTTTTGTAAATCAACATTTGAGAAGGTCTAATAAGTAATTATCTATGATCACCATCTTTTTAATCTTGAATGTTTGAATGTAGATATGTATAGCTTGTAAAGGATGGTTGAGGTTTCTCTAAATTTCTGCATTATCTGTTTCTGTATTTTTTTAATCTCAGCAAACATGACACAACTTATATATTTTGATATGGTAATATGACTTGATAACATTTTTTCTCATCTCCAAGGAGAGTGAAAAATATAGTGTATATAGCTCCAACTGCAAACATTATATGCTTACTGCAGCTCTTACATAACCAGGTAATATTTCCCTAATAAGACTTGGTTTCATAATTTGTATTTACCTTCATATTGATTGCAAACATCGATTTTGGCAATAATCCACTTTTATATATTTCCTGAGCCTTTGTAAACAAAAGCAGTTATTAAATTACACACTGTGTCTCATAAAAAAGGGTTTTTATGTCAAAATGCACCATAATATGAAGTTAGGGGAACCTCGACACAAAATACGTACAACGTCATGGTTTGTAAAGCTTGTGATTGGATGTCGATAAAAGGGGAAACCCCTTGCCATCAGGCAGGGCCATCCCTACCCCTGCTCTGCACCCTCCTGGCGAGCATCCAATGTCACATTCACACTCCAGTTACTGCAATGAAAACGCGACGAAGTGGTATTAGTACTGCATATTAACATTATTTTATTTTTTTAAAACAGAGCCATATTTAACATCTTCATATATTGTACATCATCACTATCCCGGATGGTGTTTTTATATGCATCCATTTGCAGGCCAAGGTGCGTAATCATTACCTTGTACTATCTGTTATATTAAAACTTGTCAGTGGACAAATCTGGGAAAACTGGAAAAACGCGGAGTCATTTCCCCTTTTTTTCGAAGATGAACTCAGCGATTCCCTTCGTTTTTTGCTGCTACTGTACTTGCAAAATAGTGCGCCCTACTGTCTCCATTGCGCATGACTGTACGTCGTAATATGAAGTAGGCCTCCTGTTTTTCTCCCCAACTCGGAGTCCTCCTGGCCCCCGCCACCTCCATGCAACGCTCAAGTAAGCAAAACACGGAGGCTGCTATCGACTCTTCGAGAAGGTAAGGGTTTTGTTTAATGCGCACACGAAGCCAGCGGTGGCGGTTGATTGAGAAATAGCACGGTCGTCGCGGTTTGTAAACGGTGTTATGTTTTTTTTTTGACGTGCGGAAGCGGTCGGACTGCAGAGCAGGCTTCGGGACTGTTTCCGCACGCTTGAGGGAGAGCAAGGCCCAGTGACCCACATTCAGAGCAGCCAGTGTCTATGTGTACGAGTGGGCGAGCGAGTGCGCGTATCCTTGCCACTGTGTGTGTGTGTATATGTGTGTGTACATACATCTGCCGCGAAAAATGTTTCCACGGCCGCTGCTTTTGGATATTTCCCCGCCGCCGACCGTCATGTTTCTGTCGGCTTTTGCGAGGACCTTGCCCCGCTCGGTTGTCTGAGGACCAGCGGTAAATATTCCAGAGATTATTTGGTCTTTCAATGTCAGTTGTTGCGTGACAGCTTCGGGGGCTCGCGCCAGCTTCTGCCACAGATATATATATATATTTTTTAAAACGTTATATTCCCTTTCCTCGTTTCACAAAATGCTTTATTACCTGTCATAACTGTGTCATTTGGTGTTTGTGAGAGCAGGCGGTAGGAAACGGGGGCAGTAAGAGCATTAAATCTCTTGAGTTAAATGGTGCAGTTTTCGGTAGCAAGCTTAGTTAGCATGCTAGCTAGCTATATGGGTTGCTCTCTTGCGGTTGTATAACTAACACCTGTGGCGTTAAAACGGCGTATTTAGTGTTACCGTGCCTTATTTTTTGGATTTTTTGAAGCTAATGGCTGTTTTGACCGACTGCTCTACATACCCTCCATTCGGCCATATTGCTAACATGAGAGTTTATTCATTGACAATGGCTTCTTCGCCCAGTGAAGAAGCTCAGTCTAATGAGGCTTCACTTATTGGCCATCAGAAATACACGGCCGTAGGTCAGCATCCCATAATTACAACCACAGGTATGGATTTCTGTGGGATCGGCCGGTAAAATGTGAAGATATAGTAATAAAGGAATCTAATGTTCACAAGTTTTATTGTTGACACTGTGACCTTTCTGTCCACCGTCATATCTCAAAGAAAAATCCTCTTAGATGGGGTTCAGTGAGAGACAATATGGTTCAAGTGGTGGTCTGGTGTCCAGCTGGTCATTGGACTACTTAACAAGTTGGGGTACAGCTCTTTCATTCACTTAGACACCACAAAGGTAAAAAGGTTTTTCACTTTAGGGAATAAATCCCAACATTTTCTAGTTATAGCGCTTAATATTTAGTTGTTAGGATTGACTTTTGATTTTTTTTAAACGTGAATATTAGGGTTTTAGACTGTTGGCCATTAAAAAAAGATGAGAGCTTGTTTGGGGCTTTTTTTCCTCACTATTTTCACTATTTTCTTGACTGATAAATGATCTGTTAGTTAATAAAGAGGAATTTGATCATCTGCTATGTTGATAAGATAATCACAAGTCATATTTTGATGACTTGCAGGAAGCAGTATATATTATGTTTGGCAAAATGCCAAACATATGTTGGTTTCAGCTTCTGGATCGTGAGGATATTCCACTTTTCTGTTTTTCATTTTTCTGTAAACTAAAAACATTAACTTAATAATAAAATGAAAGTACTATGAACAAATTGTCATTTTGGAAGGGATAATGGGCAAAACAAACTTAACTTAAAGTGTCTGTGGCTCTGAAAAGTGATAAATATGCATTTTTGTAATCTAAATTTTAAATCGATGGTTACAAAAATAGGCGATTGCGGCCCTAATTTCCTGTTTTGCACTTGGAGCAGGTAACCTATTTACATTCCTTGTTGGTCTTTAGAATTTGCGTGCATGGTATGTTTGTGAATGACTCTGTGCTTTTTGTGTTGCAGGTGAGGTGTGGCTTGCACGTGAAGATTTGTCAGTGCCTAGAAGGCTCGAATCTAAAACAGCTACAAACAACATTCCATAAAGTAAGTTTAAAAAAAGAGTTCCTGAAGTACAAATGACTGATTTGTATTACAAGCTCTTCATGCTGCATCCGTGTTTAAATATTCAAAATGTTGTAGCACATTATATTAAAACTCCAGATTCTTAATTCTCAATTTTAATTCATTTATTTTGTTTTTTCTTTGTAAATGTTTTAAGTGAAGGTTTTGCAGCAGTTCAATGTATAGCAAGGAAACATCTGAGATCTGCTCTTATTATAAATTGCAAACATTTAAGAAATTGTATGATTAAAAAAAACATTTTTGAGATTTTCTTGTATTAATGCAGATGTTATTTTCTCTATATGACTTTTCATATAGAGAAAATTGCAATTTGTTTGGCTCTGATTGCAAATGTTCCCAAAATGACCTGTTGCGTCCCCATGACCTAATTTTTCTGCTCTGATTTTTTTTTTAACAAGTTTGGTTGACCGGCATATTTTTCCCGTGGTCTGGAGCCCCCTTGTGACCTCAATGACCTCAACACCTCTTTTGACCATCGAGTCATCTTTGACCCCAAACCCTTTCTACAACCCCTGAGAATTGAGGTTGACTGAGCACGTGCATAGGCTGCAGTGGGGTGAGAAGTGACTGCACTGACACACTCAGAGCTGAGTTGTAATACTCTAAAATTACCTCATGGAAAATCTTTTTGATTGTATTGTTAATAAATGATAACACCTACATTTCTGTATTTTTATGTACGTTCACAAGTGCATGTTGCAACATATATTAAAAGCTTTTTCTGACCACAAATATAGAATCCTAATAAGTGTTGGAGAATGTCACTGCAACACAAACACGAATACTTGTTTTTTATTACATGTATCAACAAGGACTTTGAAATCAAGTTTACAGTTCAATAGACTTGGCCTGTTTGGATTTGAGAAATCTGTTAACCTGTTTTTCAGGGTGAATGTGTTTGTGTGTGTGTGCATTCAATTGCAATTGAAAATGAAAGCAGCTAATTAGGGGTGTGAATCACTTGCAGATTTTATAGATAGAAACAGGACACCATTTCCAGTTCATTGTGTGACAGAGACTTGAGATGTTTTTAGTCCAGTTTTGCAATATTGTCAACTTCCTAAAATATTGGCTTGAGTCATTTTTTTTGACTAAAATGATTTTTTTTGTGTGTAAATCATCTCCTCATGATGTTGGCCACCTTGGTAACATCACAGGTGTAGATCCTAGTTCTACAGATCGTGCAATTCTACCCCCCTTTTATTTATATATCAGTAAAAACATTTGGTTCATTTTTTTGTGTTTTCTGAAAAACAAAAATGACTTAGGCCCTTTATTTTAGGAGGGTGTTGATATGAAATACAACTGCCAGTTAAACTAATACAGCTCCTGTTGTTTGGCCTGTCCAGGTGGTCTTCCAAATGCCTACCTCACGCCTAAAGAACAAATTCCTGCAGCCACAGCCCTGATCAGCAGCCACCATGACATCAAGCATAGGGTATGCTGACACACACACACACGCAAAAGCACACTATATATCAACATGTCATTCATACAGCATGCACTATACAGTTATAGGCACATGTGCCAAGTGTCTGGATGTGTTTGCCAACAGTTTAAGTGGGTAATGATATTTTATTTATAAAATGCTGCAACTTCTGTCCCATTGCATTTCTTGTGTTTCTTTGCACGAAAATATTTAGATTTTTTGAGTTTAACTTAAAACTCCAGATACCATCCATCGCTACAAACGAAAGTATTTTGACCCATATTAATTCAAACGTGGGCGAGAACACACCCTTTTGCACAAACGCACGCTTACCCTCCTTGGCAAGCACTAAACATTCCTTCTCACTCTCTCTGTCTCACTCTTTTTTTGTGTGACCCAAAAATAAACCTGCTGCTGGCATGTACAGTAGGAATCCTCTCATTAGCCAACATCCGTCATTAGCTATTATTAACAATGTGTATCTGCTTTCAAGCTTCCAACAAACGTGCACACATTGTAAAAACACGTATGTTGGAGTAAGTTGGAAAAACTCGGAAAGTCTGTAAATATATTTTTCTTTTTTTAAGGGATGATTGTAGCCTCTTTGATGGGTTGATGGAAGAAGATGAAAAGGACAAAGCAAAACGGTGAGCTAGATATACAGATGGAGAAACACTGGAATGCATGCACCTAACAAATGCATATGATATTAATAAATAAAAAATGAGTAGAAGTAAGTTTTTAGCTCCTGTCGGGAATGAGTTTATCATAAGCCATTCACAGCTGCTATTCTGTCCTCCCCTCAACATTTCCAGGGTCAATAACAAAGGTTACATCTGTTCGGTTTCAGTCTTCTGTATGTCGAACAAAAAAAATGTGACTACACAACATTTAAAGTTATAACTGCTTTTTGGATTGCAGCGTGTCCCGTAATAAGTCAGAGAAGAAACGGAGAGACCAGTTCAATGTCCTCATCAAGGAACTCGGCACAATGTTGCCGGGCAACACCAGGAAGATGGACAAGTCCACCATCCTGCAGAAAAGCATTGACTTCCTGTGTAAACACAAAGGTCAGGCCTACCCACCATTCTCACCTCAGTTCCTGTGTTTATGTTTAACACCTCACGAGGGAGGGCCTCTTTTGTTCTATATTTAGGTTTATCATTCACTTTGGTGCACACTGCTATCAGGTCTTGTTTACCTTCATCACGAGAGCTTGGTGAAAACACGTTTTTATTACACTTTTTATGAGACATCAGTACTGATCATGTGAACTGTAAAACAAACTTTTAATTTGAAGTTTATGACTTCATGAATAATGATTCTTGAATTGTGAGTGTGAGGTTTTTTTGTTTTTTGTTAAAAAAAACACTTTTTTTACTGGAATATTGTTTTATATTGAAACATTTAATTAATATTTAATCCTAGCTCTTATCATTGCTGGGCAACATAATTAAATATCTGCTGCCACGGCGCTGTAGATAACTGTGTTATCTAGTGTTCAGTTTAACTGTCTTGTTTTCACTGTGGGTCATGCTCTCAAAACATTTTTACAACTAGTTGTGTTGCGTTACCTCCATGCTTTTTGTGTTGTCTCTTTTAACGTGCTGTTACCTCATTATGTTTTCCTTACTTGACATATTCCTGTAACACCTTAGTTCTGTTGTCCTAATGTTTAAATATATTCTCTTATATCTTCTCTGTCCTTTATCAGAAAACGCAGCCCAGTCGGAGTCAAGTGAGATCAGACAAGACTGGAAGCCTCCATTTCTTAGCAATGAGGAATTCACACAGCTCATGCTGGAGGTCAGAAATCTCACATTTAGTGCTGTACTCCTGCCTGTTAGTTTGAAACCACAGGTGTCTACTGGTACTTCAGTGCAGTTGTAGACTTTTCATATCTTAGTCAACTCAACAGATACATGTAGACTTTAATTTTTAAAATCTGTCATACAGTGTAACCATCTTTGATTGAAACAAAGTCCAGCACATGCCAGCCTTCATTTTATAGACTTTCTATTAAAGTTTCACACTGCTCTGTTTGCCTCCTTTATCAGGCTCTGGATGGGTTCTTTATAGCAATAATGACTGATGGGAACATCCTCTATGCCTCGGAGAGTGTCACCTCACTACTAGAACACCTACCAGTGAGTAACAGTAGTTCTCTCTCCTGCCTGGTATCCATTAGTCATCCACTGTATTGTAGAACAGGATTCAACAGAATTTTTTTCCACATTGAACATGTCACAGTGACCTCCCTGTGCTGAAGAGGGTTTGGCTTTTTTTTTTTTTTTTTTTAAGTTGTGTTTGTGTTCTCATGCACGAATGTGTGTGTCTGTGTTTTTCCCAGGCGGACCTGGTGGACCAGAACCTGTTGAACTTCCTGCCAATCGGGGAACACTCTGATGTGTACAAGGCTCTGTCCACACACCCCACTGATGCAGAGGGCCTTAGCACTGATTACATAAAGAGTTAGTAACACCTTGTTATTTTGTACCGTACTTTCTGCTTGTTTTAAATGATTCAATCATACCGAACAGTAGTGTGTGTCAAGTGGTTCCAGGGGATTGAGTGTATGTGTTTGTGTGTTTGGACTTTAATATCCACAGAAAATGAAACAGAAACACAAGTTGAAAACTTACGTATTCCCTAATGAATGTAATAAAACATAGTGTATGTATCTCTGAGAAAAAAGAATTTACTTTAAAAAAACATTCTCATGGGATCAGCTTTTTCTTCTTGGACTAGAACAAGGAACTGTCGTAAATTCTTAATGTGTCACCACAAAAAGTCTAAAAGTCCTGCCTTATCATTATCACTGTTTTGTCTGGATTTCCTTCCAGCATCACTAAACATTTTGGACACATTAACATTTACTAGATTTCACAGCAACTGTATTTTTTCATAAGTATTTTTTTTTTTTCTCTTTTCAGGTAAGAATCACATGGAGTTCTGTTGTCATATGCTGCGAGGAGCCATTGACCCCAAAGAGCCTCCTGTCTATGAATATGTGAAGTTCATCGGCAACTTCAAGTCTCTCAATAATGGTATGTCATTAGTTGCATAGTATGTCATGTATTTATGACTATATTGCATTTTATTTGTTTGTTGTGCGTCACAAATTTGCCGATTTTACAGATTCACTCATACAAAGTGACATAAAACTTTTTATGTCACTTTTTATGTACAAGTCAGTATTTTCAGTTGTAGAAAATACAAACTGGACTGTGCACATGTTAGTCAATGTCCCATCAATCTTGCAGTCGTCTCTGTCCGAGGTTGCTCCATGCTCTATTTTCAGAGCGACTCCAAGCCATGGCATGTATTCCTTGACTGTACGAGTAAACAACTCTGTTCTCTGTTATGCAGTTCCCAACGTTGCAAGGAATGGTCTGGCAGGGGTGTTACAGCGGTCTCTGCAACCTGCCTTTGACGACCAGGTGTGCTTCGTAGCCACTGTCCGACTGGCCAAACCTCAGTTTATCAAGGTATCGTCGAGACATGCTCTCACTTCAGTCAATAATTCAGCATTTTATTTAATATACCTCCTCTCTAAACCTCCGTTGTTTATGGTATTCATAGGAAATGTGCACAGTGGAGGAGCCCAATGAAGAATTCACATCCAGGCACAGTCTAGAATGGAAATTCCTCTTCTTAGACCACAGGTAATTTCACAAATACAGATATTTTAATGTGCATTCCCCAGTATGATGTATCAGAACTGCTCGCCGGGCTGTCACTTTCCCCACACAAACACATTTATGAAGTCAGATTTGGAGGGCAGTGTCCGACCATCTCTGGAACTTTCTGAAACAGACACCATGTACACCCACTGTATGTTTTGATTGGCAAGTTGTGCAGATGAGACAGAGAGGAGCTGTGGTTTGAACTTCTCAAACTCTCAATTTTCATTCTTAGGGATTTTTTATGCCGAGTGCACCATTCTTCTTGTATGGCCAGTGTGGTTATTCTACAAACATATAGAAAGATTTTTTTGCTGCATTGTAGCAAAACATTGTGTGAGATATTCCTATCTAAGCAATAGTTGACCATTACTTTTCAGCCCTTTGTCATGTTTATCTTCTTTAGAATCGACAGTTGTCCACACAGGTCCTCACACCATGAGTAATACACACATAGAATGAAACAGACTAGGTTGTGTTAATACTTTGGCCCCTGCCACCCCCACTGATTCTTAGTCATGGATGCAATAAAATCTGCCAGTAATGTTGGCAGAACTTGCACAAACTAACTCTGCTGCCATCTTTTTTTAATTTTTTTTTTTTAAACCAGTATGTTTTACACATATATGCTGCAAATTATGCTGACATAAGTCTATTGTTGTCAATGACTAACAAACAGTAATTGTATGCAACACTGTGATTAGCTGTGTGTGCGAATATTTAAGCAGCAATCTTACGTGGTCTGTTTCTTCTTTTCAGGGCTCCACCAATCATAGGCTACTTGCCTTTTGAAGTTCTGGGAACATCAGGGTACGACTATTACCATGTGGATGACCTGGAGACACTAGCCAAATGTCACGAACACTGTGAGGATTTACACCTATGTTTTGTTAAGATTCTTTTTGAAAGCCTTTCTCTGCATCTTGTTTACAACATCTCTGCCTTTATGTGCTCCTGCACCCTCTCTACTCTTCAGTGATGCAGTACGGTAAAGGGAAGTCATGCTACTACCGTTTCCTGACTAAAGGTCAACAGTGGATCTGGTTGCAGACACACTACTACATCACCTATCATCAGTGGAACTCTCGGCCTGAGTTTATTGTTTGCACACACACAGTGGTCAGGTATGATCAGCTGAATGCTGTTTCGTCTTCTGTTTCTCATCACAGACCATTTTTAACTAGTTTGTCCGTGCACCACCTTCTTTGTTTTACACTGATTCCCCCTGAAACTCCCCTCTTTTGTCTTAAATGCAGCTATGCAGAAGTGAGGGCAGAACAGCGTAGAGAGCTGGGCATCGAGGAGGCTAATCCAGAGGTCACTGTGGATAAGGTGAGAAAATGCTTCTAGAAATGATCCCAGTAATTAAAGAAACCACAATATGTCAAGTGAAATGACATTTTAAAATCTGTATTCTGGTTGAATTTGTTAAGAACAAGCAAGTGTAATTAAACTTTGAATAATTAGTTAACAACTCTTTACTAACAACATTACAAAACAATATATTTAGCCTCTTGAGGAGCCATGATATTATTCCAAATATCAAAATAAAGACAGAGGTTGTTTTTAATTTAAACTGCCTCATACAACAGGAAGTCAAAAGCCTTTTTTCCATGTTATCCATTAACTTTTCTCAGTGAATTCCTTCTTCACATTAACATTTCTCACTGATGACAAACTAAATGTGACAAGCTGAAAGTTGTTCTCTGAAGTTGTCTCATCGAACAAACCTTTTCATTTGAAGTAACTAAATCAAGAAGTGAAGAATAGATGCTCCACAAGTCAAACTTTGCGTTGAATTCACAAA
Source organism: Pseudochromis fuscus (assembly GCA_900323345.1). Lineage (NCBI taxonomy): Eukaryota > Metazoa > Chordata > Actinopteri > Pseudochromidae > Pseudochromis > Pseudochromis fuscus. The sequence continues at coordinate 35,406 of OOFC01015964.1, read as the reverse complement.
CAGATGAGACATTAGAGTAGTGGTTATTAATTTAACAGCATTGCAGTTTTATTTTGAAGAAATTATTACTCATCAGTATGTATTGGTAGAATGGGAGGTTTAAGCACACTCTGTATTAACCGGGGTTCCTGCCATAGACTGTATGGTTCCTGCAGATTTCATAGACTTTATGCTGATTAACCCTTCAGTCCTGTCATTTTCACCTGTATGCAGATAGATTTTATTTATTTAGAAAGTTTGGCTGCAACATATATTTTTATTCTGTTCATCTCTGTTATTTTCACTCTTCAGAGTCAGGACTCGGGCTCAGAATCACAGCTCAATACGTCCAGCCTGAAGGAGGCTCTGGAGCGATTTGACCACAGCCGAACTCCCTCAACCTCCTCACGGAGTTCCCGCAAGTCCTCATCACATGTCTCTGACAACACTTGCACTTGTAAGGGCACACAGAGAGTTGCATGTGCATGCATAATGTAAATTGGTTACACCCTGACATATACTGCAACGAATGACACATCTGTTCTGGAGTTAAATGGGATGACTAATCCCTGCAGGAAGATGATATAATGTCATCAGCAGGATGGGAGTAGGACTCTTGGTCATTAACGATTCTATCTCTGCAGCAACAGCATCCAAGCTACACATGGACACAGCCACGCCTCCTCGACAGTCGCTGGCCTCTAATATGGATGTGACATCGCAGCGTCGCTCATCCCTCAGCAGCCAGGTGAGACACAGCAAATAAAACTTCTTGTTATTACAGAAACATTGTTTTGGTTTTAAAATGTTGATAGGCAAACATGTTATCCTGTTAATGATCAAGGGAGGACTTAACCCTAGCATCACAGGATTCATCACAGGATACAATCTCCTGATGAGACTTAAAAATAACTCAGGTTTGGACAGACCATAAATCCCACCTCGTGACATAGAGACCCTCACAGCAGGAAAGGGCTGTAGGTGGCTGCAGTGAAGGCCTGATAGAGCCTCACGAGGCAAGACACAAAGCATCTGGTGATGTCTGTGGGTGGAAGACTTCAGGCAGTCATTGACTATGAAAGATTTTCCACAAAATACTAAAACTGACAATTTAGTTTGATTTCATGTGTCATCTTTTGAACCCATATCACTCTCAGTTCGTTCTATAATGATGTAAAGAAAATAAACAGCTGTCCAAATACTTTACGCCTAAAATGTGCTCAAATTCATACTCTTTAGTTATCATAATTTCTGTCCATTTTTCTGTGTATTTACAGTCTATGAGCTCTCAGACCACAGGACAGAGTGTAACTCCAGGCATGATCACTCAACAGCAGCAGCAACAACCACAGCAGCTCCAGGCAAACGTACAGGTGAGAGGGAGATAAAATGATTGGTCAGTTAATCACAGATTCTTAATTGAGGTAATTTGTTTTCATTAAATATCCCCAAAGGGTTTTTAGTACCTTAGGAGTTAACTATTTACTTTTCGATATTGGACCACTGGTTGGACAAAGTCATATTTGAAGATGTCATGTTAGGCTTTGGGATTTGTGAAAGACCCTTTTCTCCAATTTACACTTTGTACTCTAAATGAGGTTTTGAATCATATAAAATGTACCAATCCACTATACTTAAGGAGCTCTACCCTGGGCTTTACTGTGTATTGTGTACTGCCTAAGTACTTGAATTAATTCATTTTTCTCTTGGCCTACAGCCGGTGATGGAGTTCTCAGCACAGGTGAATGCCATGCAGCACCTAAAGGAGCAGCTAGAGCAGAGGACCAGACTGATCCAGGCCAACATCCAGCGGCAGCAGGAGGAGCTCAGACACATCCAGGAGCAGCTGCAGAGAGTCCAGGGACAAGGAATACAGGTTCCTGTCAGTTCAATCATATTTCATATTGTAAAATGTTTTTAACAGATAATTATTCAGTATAGTTCACATTTGCTGATTGTATATTTCCTATATTTAGTCTATAACTTGCTGTTTCTGGTGTGACAGAATTCAGTGCACTCCTCACCCTCTGACACCTCCCCCTCCTTGATTTTATTTCTCCTCTTTTCTTTCTCTGTCTTCGTCAGTTCTGCTTTGATGTGTGGCAGATGAAAGACAGAGTGACCTGATATAAGTTAAAAGCCGTATTTGAAGACACAGTATGCAACTGCTTAGTTAGCATTTGCAGGAAAAAGTATCAAATAATATTCAAACAGGAAACAAACAAGGTTTATTTTGTTCAAAACATAATTGCGTTCCCAGCTTATTGAAAACTAATTTTAGTTTGAAAACAGCCTAGCAAAGCAAAAGCGGGTCTGAGGTCTGTGCCCACAATATATTCTAAATTTGGAAAATCAGTTATTTGGACCAAACTAAACTGCAGCGTGTCTTCTTCTTCTTTCAAAAGAGCAGTAGGTGAATTGTGCTTTGTCTTCTCCTGCTGCATTGTACCTAGTTGTGCCTGACCTACATCAGGACTGGAATCATGCATTATGTATCATTTTTCTTCTATTCAGAGGAAACGGCAATAATAGACTGTCACCACCTGACTCTGCACCCTGTTAAGCTAATTTCTCTCTGTAGATTATCCTGTTGTTATGAAGAATACATTTTAAGATTGGCCAATTAAAGCTACAAATGTAAATGCATGCAGTGTACATTTAGATACCCGCATGACTGTGGCCTGACATTTCTGTCCATCCCAACAGATGTTGCTGCAGCAGCAGGGTGGAGCGATGAATGTCCAGCTCCCTCAGGTTGGCTCAGTCCAGCAAACAGCTGCTCTGACCAATCAGGTCCAGCAAACAACAATTAACCCCGTCCATTCAGGAACTCAGCAGCTTACCATCCAGCAGCAGGCTCCGCCCCCTCAACAGAGCCTACAGCAACAGACTAACTCCCTGACACAGGTGACATTGCACGCTCACACACGCGCGCGAACACACATACCTGCATGCACACACATACCTGCACGCACGCATCCCGAGATGATCTGTAATTGCTTTCTGTTTAATCTCATGAATGTAGGAGGATTGGTAACATTTAAAGAAAACAATAATCGCACATGTTATATTCAAGGTCTCTGAGAGCACTAATCTCATGTGAACTTTTGACATTGTGGGTCATGTTTGTGCGAAGGATTTCACAGTGTGCTGCACTGTGAAGTTAATGTGTTTACATTTCCCTCATATGACAAGAGGAGCTACAGGACATGCTGTTTGAATTTTTAATCACCTTTACAGAATAGAGATGCCCTCCAGTCTCGAAATATTGACTATCTTTTCTAAGACAACATTCAAAGCTGCATATTTGCATTTGTATGTAGCAAAAACAAATATACAGGAAACCGAGTAATCTAGGAGTGGCTCTACACAGCCTTCTTCTGAATGTATTTTACCAGTTTGACATCCAACAAAATGTCTTAGTGAATCTACTTTATTTGAAAGGAATTAATGTCATTACTTTCCCTGTTGCCTCTTTTGTGCAGCCCCAGCGCCAGCCCCAGCAAGCTCCCCAGGCTCAGCCCCAGACCCAGGGCTCTGTATCTGCTCCGTTATACAACACCATGATGATTTCCCAGCCAGGGCAGCCAAACGTGCTTCAGATCAGCACCACCCTGCCACAAAACAACACACAACAAGGCACAGCTGTGGCCACCTTTACACAGGACCGACAGATCCGGTAAGTAGTCAACAGTGAAGCTTGATTCCTCCTTAGTAACGAGGATTCCCTTATGAAACCAGGATTTTAAAGTAGATTTGAGTCATACATATCTTTAACGCTTTTCTTTTTTTCTCAATTTCACTCTCTCCAGATTCCCAGCAGGGCAGCAGCTGGTGACCAAACTAGTGACGGCTCCGATGCATGCATGTGGTGCTGTCATGGTGCCCACCTCTATGTTCATGGGGCAGGTGGTTACTGCGTACAACCCGTTTGGCGGCCAGCAGGTAAACACACAGCTTTATGAGTCATGCATGAAAGTAGAGCAACAGTATCAGTCTTCGATCTGAGTATGGCACGTGTGCAACATTCTCCCCTCCTGCTCAGTGCTGACTGAATGAAAGGAGTCAACTGTACATAAAGACAGTCGAGCAAAAAAAAAAAAAAAAAAACCCCTTCATTTTTGAAATTGTTTAACCTAAAGAGGACTAGAAGAACCAGAGTCTTGTTGGATATTTGTCAAAAACATAAGTTCAGTATCAGATGTAATGGTTAATCTGACTTTCCAGGTCATAGATGGGTCATACAGATATCACTTTAAAAAACAAACAAAAACCAATAACTATTCTATTTTAAACAAAACTGACATTGACAAGACCTTATTCCTTTTTATTCTCTTCTTATTTATTAACACTCTTTGTCCCTTCAGCAGGGTGGACAGACACAGACCCTGACCCTGCAACCGGCGCAGCCACAGCAAGGTCAACCAGACGGCCAAAACCAGACAACTGTAGTGGCGCAGAGCAGCCAGCAGGGGCAGCAGCAACAACAGCAATTCCTACAGGTATCAGTAGAGGGCAGAAAACATTATTTATTCTGGATATTATGGAGACATGGAGAATTATCTTCAAGCTGTCATGTTATCCATGTGCTTTATTGAGAAGAGAGACTTTATTGATATTAAAGAATTAGAACAAAAACAGGAAGCTGCTGCTTCTTTTTCTGACACCACTGTGTATTTTCTGCTGCCAGGGCACTCGTCTTCTCCACAGTAACCAGTCTACCCAGCTGATTCTGCAGGCAGCTTTTCCACTCCAACAACAGGGCACTTTCACCCAGGCCACGCATCCACAGCAACCGCAGCAACAACAGCAACAACAACAACAGCAGCAGCAGCAAAGGCAACAGCAACAACAACAACAACAGCAACAGCAACAATCTCACCATCAGAGGCACCAGCAGCAGCTGAAACCGCAGCCCCAGAAACAGCAGAAAGCCCCGTCGTCGCACAGGACTGACAGTGTCAGCAGCCAACCACAGTGAAGTCTGGAGGAGGATGTGTTAAGTGAGAAAAACCTGGGGAATTGAAACTCTTAAGAGGATTGCTGCATACGTTTGTTTTTGGTCGTGTGGCTGTCACAAACTTCCTTTTTTCCCCCCAAACTCGTCGCCCTCCCTTCCTCCATCTGAAAGAAATGAATCATAGGAAAGAGGGAAGTCTGTGAGTCCACAAGGAACTCACCAAAGATTGTCACCATGGCAACAGGATGGATTAAAATCCCCATTTCCCTCACCGGAGGCGGAACTGTGAGGGAGCTTCAGTCTCCGTGGAGACCAGAAAAAATAGAGAGTACACCTTATCGCCACGGTAACGACTTACTCTTTTTGAAGGTGTGTCAAAGTGGACTGATCCTGTACAGCATTACTGTATGATAAAAAAAGAAACTTGTAAATATCCAATATAGCCTAACAGAAATGTAGTATTTTATATGATTGCATGGAAAGAATAACTGTGTAAGCTTTTATTAGTCGCTTTTGAAATATGAATTTTTACTTTCTTCAAGTGTTTTCTGGTCAAAGATGGAGCAATGGCATGCTCTCTTCGACCCCCACCCCCCTCTCTAAAAAAAAAAAAGTCCAGAATGAGGCTTTAAAGTTCAGTCCATGTGTTTAAAAAAAAAAAAAAAAAATGGTTGGGCTTGGGTGTTTTTGTGGAAGTTGTGTTTATAAACACTGTGTCTCTGAGACAAAATGGCTCTTTTAACTTTGTAACATACAAATTATGTTTGGCAAGAAACTAGATTGCAGTTTAACTGTATTCTTTGCAGGATGATTACTGTACGTATAACGGGTTTAGTGATTCCAAGTGCCAATAACTTAGTTATGTTTTTTTTTTTCTTTTTAATTTCAAGCAGACTATTCAAAGGCGTATATATTTTCCCACAAGATATTACCCCTAAAAAAAAAAATTAATGCGTGTGTATATAGTAGGGATTATTTTTTAACAGTCAGAACAGAGCCCTATACGTAACAAACAGTATATCCTCAACCTCCTGAAACTTTAGCACTTGATGTGGTTGTGTACAGTAAATCACTGTCGAGACCTAGTTGTTTGTAATCCGTGGTGTGATTCTGTGAGCTAATGTGTTTTCCAGAATACAATCTTTGTGTGCATGAGAGAGCATGAGTGTGCCTGTGGTTGGTTTGTGCGTGTGTGTGCGTGCGTGCGTGCGTGTGTGTGTGTTTGTTGCCCCTTGTGTCTTACAATAATTGACTTAGTAAGGGTTTGAAGTTGCTGGATGGTACTTGTATTCTCAGGAATGTGGAAAGTTTTTGCTTCTGCCTCAGTCTGGAACCAGACCAGGAAGGATTAGACAGTGATGCTGCAAAGACCAGAGGAAGGAGTGACATAAAGGGTGTGGTGACTGAAGCAAATCTGACCCAGATTTTTTTGAGCCTTCCTTGTTTGCTTATCAAAATAGAAGTGGAGGGGGAAGTCTCCAAAGAGTAAAAAAAAATATATATATATTGTTTTGTTAAAGGGTGGAGGGAGCTGTGGAGATGGAGCGGAGCAGAAATGTAGAGAAACCCCTTTAGCTTTCACCCTGATTGGAAATGGATTTCACTGTACCAGCAAATCTGTCTCATGGTCGACTGTATCATCAGTGTTTCATCCTTCTTTCTCTTCCTAGGCCTCAGAAACCCTCATGCAGTTCAGTTCACTTGTCTCTCAGTTCTCAAACAGCAGTTAAAGCCAGGACTGGGCCCATTTCCATTTTCAAACCAGAAATGGATCTGGGCCCGGCCTGTGTACTACAGCGATAAGCCATATCAAACAGAAAAGCCTTGGTTTGGAGGAAGTTTAACGGTTGGCAAAGGAGCATTTAGAATGTGTTGTTTTGTCTCGGAGTGTAATAAAGACGATGTGCTTGGGTGTGGGGGTGTGTGTGTGTGTGTGTGTGTGTGTGTGTGTGTGTGTGTGTTTGTATGTGCGTGTGAGTATAGCATCTCCTTTCCTTGATCCTACTTATTGTATCACTCGGGGGTCAGTATTGGTTTCCCCTGGCGATAGCCAATCAGTTCTTGCGTTGCAGTATAAAGAAAAAAATTGTAACTTTCAAGAAACGTCCTCTCTGGTTGGGCTCAGTATTGTGGAAGCCCGAGTGTGGGACAGCTCAACTTGAATACATGTTTGTGTGAGCGCGAGAGAGAGTTTGTATGCATGTTAACCATCACTGTAACCCATTCTATTTTCATATGGAAACAGATGAGTGACTGGGAAGGGGTGGATGTTTGGCAATGCAGAGCACTGGTCACCAAGAAGACAGCCAGTTATACGACAGACAGACCGGCCAACAAACACTCACCACAGTATATAGACATCAGACAAGTCTCAAATACACTGACCCTCTGAGATGAACTGCATTCAGGTTAGAAAAACACATGGGACAGTGCGGGGACACATCTTTTCCTTGACTTTGTCCACAGATGAGGAATAGTAGAGGGTCTTGCTGTTTGAACCAGGTCTTCCATTCATCACATAGCAATTGTAGATCCTCTAGACTTGTGTGTGCGCGTGTGTGTGTGTGTGTGTGTGTGTGTGTAAGTCATCACTCTAAAGGCTAGTGTTGAAATGTTTATAATTTGTGTCACTGATACCCAGCCCAAAGAATGTAAAGGTGTTTTTAAAGAGACTAATGGATGTTGTGACTGTTCATTATGGAGAACTTTAGACAGGCTTGGTGATGAAGGAAATGGAGGGGTGTGAAAGAAAATCATGATTCTCACTGACCGCAAGAATCCACATCTAGGATCTGAAATACAATCGCACTTCACTGGCTTTGCATTGTAATTGAACTTCTGAATGTTTCACCATTGCAAAATTTATTGGTTTGTTTTTGCAAAAATGTGTTTCTGAAAACATCTGGTTGGGGAAAAAAAACAAGTTTAGAAGTTGATGAAAGTTGAGGTCCAGGAATATTTGATATGGGACGAGCCCCCCGCCCCCCTCTTCTTCCACACAGATACACAGACCACCTTTCCACTACACAGTTTGGTTCTAAAAAAAGTCCTAGTTCTAGTATAATACTGTACACATACACCAAGCTAAGAACACCAGTATTCAGTGTAAAACGGTGCTATGCTTACCTGTACTGTATGTATGTATATCCCTTCTTCTGCTCTTGAACTGTGCTCCTTTATCTACCCCAAAGTCAAATGTAATAATAATCAATATTTTGAAGCAAAATGTTTGCTATTATTATAACCCCCCCTCCTCCCCTCTTGGTCAATTTGAAAATAAAAACAGTTGCAAATATTAAACGTGACACGTCTGCTGCAGGTCTGTTGTGTTTTTGCTCCTCCACTTCTGTCCACACTGAGACACCGACTTTGTCATCCATCCAACTTTAACCCAGGTCAAAGTCAGGTCAAAATGTCAGTACAGTCCAATCCAGAGACCACAAACCTCTGCCAAGGTAAAATCCACGTCTGATCTCCACCAATTTATCTCGATATCCTGAATGTGTTTAGGTATTCAACAAAATACATGAAGATGAGACAAAGTCATACATTTTACCATGGCAGCCGAAACATTTCACTGTGTTGAATTGGTTCCTAT
>OOFC01015964.1:0-26838 GCA_900323345.1 Pseudochromis fuscus | reverse complement strand
CCTCCTCTCCGGATCATAAACCTTCTATACACTTGTTTTCAAAATGTGTCTCGAAGGATCAGATTACAAACGGACAGCTGAGATGCATCTTTTCTAAACACCTGCATTTAACATGAGCATCCAAACCGTAAAGCCCGACCACCTGTGTTTAGATGTCACTATGGCAACGTCAGGGCACACTTTTTACATCACTGGCTGGGAGAACATCGTGGTTAAAAGAGAGGAGAAGGCAGAATGATTCAATAACTATTCCAACTGTGTCTGGTGATAGGACCCGTAATGCATCCTTAAACCAAGTGTAAACAGGGTCATGGCTGCAGCACTGGAGTTTTACTGCCTCCTACTGGTTCTCTGTTGCCACTGTCTTTTCATAGTGTAACAAACACATTGACACAGCAGAAAACATGACCTCCTTGGCAGTGGCACTAAATCACACTACATAATACTTTGTAAATATCAGAATGCTAACATGCTGAAATAACATGATAAATACAGTACACAAAGGAAACGTGCACGTTGTGATTTTTTACCATCACAGGTACTTTCTTTATTATTACAAGTCAACCAACTGTATCAAAACTGCAAGATCCTCAAAACCAGAGTACAGAAGCTCTCTCCCTCCTGCCCTCTTACCAATAACAGTCACAAACAAATGCATCCAGAATTAAAAAAAAAAACATCTAAAGGCACATCTCTATTTTATTTACATTGCATACATGTTTGACATAAATCAGGTAAAAAGCACACAATCATGTCCTAAACCCTCAGCCGCAGTGGCTTCGCTAAAGAGACTAAAGTTACTCAGAAAATACATACAGCAATACACCAGTTAGTCACAGTTTTCAAAGCTACAACGCACAGGTGGGAATCAGTGTTTGTGTAACTTATGGCTTCATATTTTGTTTTCATTGAGAACTACTGCTTGCATGCCACTTTGCTATGGCTCATGTGTTTCTCTGTAAAAGACACTCTGGGCTCAGAAGGTATCTTTATTTCAAGGCTGATTACAAGCAGGTTTTTATTGTATTCTCATTAATCCAATGATTAAATCTGAATTCAATATTTTGGGAAAGATTCTTGCTGAGAGTTCAGATGAAAAGAAAGATACCACTATAATATAACTGCCCTCTGAATATTAAGATGGAGACACCCACTCCTACAGCCAGGTATGTATTATTTAAGTTGAGGTTTAACTTTATCATAAATAAAACTTGCTCAACCATGAGGAGCTATGTTAATTTATATACACTAGCTTATGAATGGACTTATCATTGATTGTGACGTAAGGAATGATTTTTTACCAACATTTCTCACTGACAGATCAACTGGTAGGTAAAATACAAAAGTGTATTTTATATAAGGGGATGTCTCGTGTCATGTTAAGTGAGCTTTAGAAATGCTGGTATGAAGACTCTTGGCATTACTTTCATATTTAACTTGATGATGGTGTCAGTCTTTTTATCAAAGTCTTAACAAGAAAGTATTTCCCAAAATGTCAAAATCATTCTTTGAACAAGGGAGAAAAATTTCACACACACACAGACAACTTGTAGTTTTGTAATCACAGCACCAACTCTGCTTATGTGTTCCTCAGTCAAACATCATCCCTCGCCCCCCGGGAGCCAGTCAGGTATTTACAAGAACTCGCAGTCTTTTGTTTTCCTAAAGCATCATTAGATGTGATCTAAGGCTGAACATGAGCCAGAACTCCTCCCACTGCTGATGGATGATGTTGATGGCCGGTTAGTGCTGCAGTCTGCTTTATATAGATGTGCACCTGAAATACCTACCACAGGGATCAATAACACCAATGGGAAGAGTAGATAGTGGCTGAGAGCCCACTGGAGGCTTGTACATATATATATACAGTTTCTATGTGTGTGTGTGTGCGTGTGATCAGCAGGAAGGCCAGCGTTTGAGAGTTAGCTTGAATGTTGTTAGTAGTGGAGTGAAGTGTAGTTTGTCCGGTGGAAGGAAAGAATGACGACAGGGAGGTAGGGGGGGTTGCAAATGTGTCATAGCAGTGTGTTTTTGTGCGTCAGACATAGTCCAGGAAGACGTCAGCTGTGCTCTGCAGTAAAGGCTGGGTGGGGGCTGTTGTGCTGCACACTGAGCTCAGCCTCCGTGATGGCGCCCTCTGCTGCTCCGGCGGACCCGGAGCGTTGCTCAGAGTCAGGTACACCTGAGGGATACCACACATTTGTGATTTAGAGGAGTTCTGATGAGAAAAGTTAAGAAAAAAAGTTATAAATAAAATAAAATAAAATAAAGATAAGATATGATATTTTATTGCTTTTGCTTCTTACGTTCTTGGTATTTTCTGAGAGCATTAGTTCAGTTCTCTCCACCACTTTTCTGAAGGAAGGCCTTTTCAAGGGATCCTGATTCCAGCAGGACAGCATCATGTCATACCTACAGAGGGGAGACTGGGATTAGTTGCTACGTCTGGGAATCTGATGCCATCTACTGTGTACAAGTGTAATACACACCCACCCACACACAGGTTCAGCCAGTTAAACAAAAAAGTGGGTAAAGAATTGAGCTGGACACTATAAATATATAAAATCAAGCTAATAGTGTTGCATAAAGACATACAGAGTTCCAGTTATCTGCACAGTTTGCTGCATATCTGTCAATCTACTGTATATCACCTTTCTGTTAAGTGACACTGTGCGAATACAAGTTAAAAAGGAAAAAAAACAAGTGATATAAAGCAGAAAATGATGAGCATATATTAGGGTTTCAGATCTGAACAACCCAAGTAAATGAAAAGTTTTTGAATAATTGATTACCATATTTTCCGGACTATTGAGCGCACCTATAAGCCGCTCCTGTCTATAAGCTGTTATTGAATTTATTCAAAAAGTTTCATGTGGTCCACTCTGACCGGGTCTGATGTGACGAGGCTAAATGTATCGGCGGCACGGAGCTTTCTAGCTTGTAAAAAGCCAACGAGCTTTGTGCCACCGATACATGAGCCACACCGGTGTTTAAGCCACAGGGTTCAAAGCATCAGAAAAAAGTAGCAGCTTATAGTCTGAAAAATACGGTAATTGAAAAAATAGTCTACACATTACATACATTACAGAGACTCACAGGCACACACTTACATTTCGATGGGAGCAAGCTCAGGTTTGCTCATCCTGTGACCATCTTGAATCATTTTATAAAACGCAGATCCCACCTGCATCCCAGGGTATGGACTGTTACCTGCAACACCAACACACAATATGCACACACCTGAAATAATATAAGAAACTCGTGGAGTCATGCAACAGTGTTGGTTTCTGGAGCTACGTCAGGTATAACATCTGTATGATTCACTCCACTAAATGATGTTGTTGCTGCTCAGGATCATCATCATCATCACAGCCTCTAATAAGCTCCCAGTCAACTCAAACGGATGGTAATAATGGCTCAGACGTTATGAAACAGATACAACAGCACAGCTTGAACAGGAAATGTTACCCAGAGAGAAGATCTCCCAGAGCAGGATGCCATAGGACCACACATCACTCTCAAAGGTGTAGACGCAGTCAAAAATACTCTCAGGAGACATCCACTTGACCGGCAGACGAGCCTGGAGGAGGGAGAGCCACATCCATTGTCCTCATTCATAGAAACACACTATATCTCCTGTTTTGATAATTGATTAATTTTTCATTGTTACCTTTAAAGCAGATGAATCAAAAATTACATTTTGCTACATTGTTACAGGACAGGCTATAGACTCTATAAAGAATGGACAAAGCTAACATGATGTCGTTGGTTGGTCAGATGAAACCAGGAGATTGGTGTTTGAACTTTGTCATGTTGGTTGTTTGGAGCCAGAAATGACTCCCTCCATATTTGAATAATCACAAGGAGGGAGGTGGCGGCTCTGACCCTTGAACCTGAGGACGCTGCCCAATGTGTATGAAACTGGAGTTCGCCAGTGTGACCAGACCTGTCGATCACTCTAACTCTGCCCCTAAATCTTCCTGTTTTTGTACACTGATGTCAACTTAATGATGACTTTTTTAGATGGACGCCCAAATCACTGATAAGTAGGACAAATTTTAGCTAATGACATCAGAATGATTTGTGGAAAAAATGTATTGACTGAGCATTTCATGACTGAAAATTATGATTTTTGAATTGAAGTTAATTGGAGCTTGAGTTTTTTGGAGGCAGCATCTAGTGGCCATCAGGAGTATTGCAGTTTTTCACTTCCACATTAGCCTCATTTTTGTGACCCTGTAGCTTCATCCATGTCCGTACACAGTTAATGGTTTTTCACCCATGTATGTTTGTCTGTTTTTCTTTTTTTTTTTCCAGAGACAATGATTACAATTTGGGCAAGACCAGAGGATGGGATTCTGTCTGAAAAAACAAAAAAAAACGAATCTGAAAATCCCTATTTTGAATGTTTTAACAAAGACAATGGTAACAGAGAACCAGTAGGGGGCAGTAGAAAAGCACCAATGTGTCTGAGGAGGAGGAGAAGAAGAAGAAGAAGAAGAAGAAGAAGAAGAAGAAGAAGAAGAAGAAGAAGAAGAAGAAAGCAGTAGCTACAAAGTTAAAACAGTGAAATGTTTTGACACTTTGGATAAAATTTGCAACTTTGTTACATCTTAGTGGATTCAGAATGATAGTTACAATATGAGTTCTCTGAGTGCTTTCTAATTTTAAAAGCATTACGTGACTTGATGAAACAAACAACTGAATGACATCACTTTGCTTTTAAGAAACTGCAGAGGCCATTTTTAAGCCACTTTGTGATATTTTATAACTCAAATGATTGCTAATCAGTCAGAACTGAACTAGTTATCATTAGTGGTGTCCTTCGATTCTTCACTTGATATATTCGAGTATTTCTTTTTTGATTTTGTGGAGACAGTGAAGGACAGAGACTGAGAGAGACACTCACGTTTCCCCGCAGCACATAACTGGCGTCGGTGGTGATGTCTCGTGCCAAGCCGAAGTCACAGATCTTCGCCACCCTGCCGTGAGTCAGCAAAACGTTTCTGGCGGCAAGATCCCTGTGGATGCACTGCACGCACACACACACAAGCAAAAACAAACACGGAAATGAGTATGTACACTATAACCGGTTTTTGCAGTGAATGGCTGAGTCACAGCGCACACACACATTCAAATGCCAGTAAAACTTGTTACAAACAAAAGGCAGAGAAGAAAAGAGTGAAAGAGTCTGAATGACGAGGAAAACGTAATGAAATAAAGCAGAGGTCTGCAATTAGGTTAGACCACGGGTCAGTTGTTATTTCACTGTGTGGTGGCGGGTTAAGGAGGCAACATTTTACTGAAGCACTGAAACATTAGTTTTCAGGTTTGTATCTTAGCACAGATCTAATTTTCTAATTAGTAAGAATGAGGAAGTTACAGCAGCTTATGTTAATAATCATTAGACAAACAATGGCTCATACACAGTTGTTCTGTGTTGCATTGTCTTGACATGTTGCTCACACAGTCTAATAAAAGGGCTGTTGTGAAACAAGTCTCCTGTTGTCAAACAGATTGAGACTGTGTTTGAATTCAATTTTATGACATGTACAGAATTTTATTATTACTCCACATTATTGATCTTGTAAGTTTATTAGCATTCAGCTCCGTTCCACACACTGTTCAAATAACCTGGGTCATATTAATGGTTTAGTTATTGGATTCAGTGAAAACATTACATTACCCAGACATAAATGGACATATTTAGTAAATTATTAAAATAAATAAAAGTTCTGATACAGCTCGTGAATCTGTCAAAGTCTGGCACGAGGATAAAAGGGTCAAATATTTAAGTGACTGAGGTGAAGCTCCATTAACCTCCATTAATGGATTTCCTGGCCAGATGGGGGCAGCAGAAAAACGGATAAATATGCACCGTCATCATTCATTGGAGTTTTGTTTCTGAGCAACTTCATGTATAACTCCAATATTTACTGTGCTTATCAGTAGGAGCTATTGTTATTCGACATGTTTGTGTTGTTTTTGTGTACACAACGTGAAACTTCCTCGTTATTTCAGTAACCTGGAGGAAGTCAAGGTTAATCAGCGACAAAAGATGTTGATGTGAGAGGAAGTATTCAGTTTTTGTTCTGTGGACAATGTTGCAGAGCAGTGGCATAATAACCTAATTTTGATTGAAAGGCTGCATCACTACTGCCCCTCAGCAGTTTATCAAATCTATTAAACACTCACTGTAGCTATGTTTGGATTCAACTACTCATCTTCAGCTGCTAAATCCTCCACCACATAGTTTCTAGCTCTGTCTGTTAAGAGTTTTTTATTTTGTTTTTGATGTGGGTTAGAGTGAATTGGGTTAGACTGAATGAAAACAGTTAAGTTGTTGGTCTTTTAACCAAAGCAATGCACTGAAAAAGACTAAAACTCCATGTGCAGGTGAGAGGAACTGCAAAGTAGGTCAATCTCACTTATGGTTTATTGCTTTAAGTGTAATTTCAGACACAGTTAATATAAAAACATTAGCTTCAGCAGCCACATGAGAAAGCTGGCTCCATGTGAGTGCAGTATATGATCTGACGGTAAACGCCATTGTGTTTCTGACTGTATGTACATACAGCATGCTGACAGCTAGCTTTCCACACAAATGTTGGCCCTAAGCCACAACATGATTTATAAACCAGCAGCAGCACTTTGAAATCTAGTTTGTAACTACTCCATAAATATTAACACACTCTGTAAAAGCCTTACATTCTTGGATGTAATGTACTCCATCCCTTTGGCCACCTGGTAGGAAAAGCTGAGGAGATCTTCAGGGTCCAGAGACAGCTCGTGGATGTCATCTAGATAAACATTTAAAGAGTTTAAAGAAGCTTTGATAGCTTAGTTATGCATTGAATTGTGTAACTGCATTGTGAAAGAATTTGTACCTGACTGAGAAGACCTCTCTTTCTCAGAGGGACGCATGGGCTCATATCCGGTACCAGTCACTTCTCTGCTACACACACACACACACACACACACACACACACACACACACACACACACACACACACACACCCCAATGTCACGTCATAGCACAGCACGTTACATCAGATTTGTTTTGCAGTCTCTTGTAATAACCATGTTTTCTCACTAAGTGCTTCACAGCCGAACACAGCCATGAATCTTGAAGCAGTTTCTACCTTCTCCTCTACAAAGAAAATGAAAAAAGCTGACACGCATCAAAGTGAAATAATGGGAATTTTTATACTAAAAAAAGGTAACAATGTCTCCAGGCAACTGGTCCAACACGCTGAGGTATATTATCCAGCCTCTCTTGCATTGTGGGAATCTAATTTCACCATCCTGGTTCGTTAGCGCATTCCCGATTACGGCCGTGTAATGTATTAGATAAAGTTTCTAATTAAGGACTAATTATACCTTTGGTGTATCGCTATCTTGTGCTTCTGAGTGATTTGGTGATTTCGACTGCCGCTTTCATGGTGAAAACAGCTCCCTGATCAAATAAACAACACAAGGACAACTCGGATGGAAATGAGAGCTGAAGAGGAGGTGGAGAGGGTTAAGAGGTGGGAAGCAAAAAAAGGAGGTTGAAGAGGTCAGGGAGAAGTGCTGGGAAGAGGCTAAAACAAACAAACAAAAAAAAAGAGGGTAGTTACTGGAGCAGAATGGATGATATGGGAAATGAGCAGATATGCCGAAAAGAGAGAAACGGGGTGGAGATAGACTGAAAGACGGCCGTGTTCTCACATGGAGTACAAGAGACGGGGCTCGGAGGAAGGAGATACTGAGGTATAGCAGAGAGGAAATGGAGGCAGAGTGAGGCAGGCAGACATAAACACAGACACTGATATGCAAATACTGGCAGGAATAAATAGAAAGGCTGGTTAAGTGTCCCTCACTTGCACATGAGCCAAACTAAACATTCAAGCTATGTATACACACACACACACACACATACTACACCCACCGACCCACTCACACACATGCACACAAGCATCCACACCCACACACGTCGGCGGGGTATCGAAACACGCTGAGTCTAATCTAATTAAAGCATCCTTGTCATGACAATCCTCCTCCTAAGAAACACACTTGTTCATTATCGTTATCACACACGCACGCTGTTACCGCTGTGTTATCCCTTCAAATCACTGTTTTGGTTCTAATAATAACACTATTTATTCATCTGCCTAATACCGCATCCTCATAGTCACACACACACACACACACACACACACACAATCTAACACAATAATATCACTTACAGTAGCTGCAGTGGCTTCTTTTAAATGCGTCAGATGCGTCAAATAATTTATTCTTGTCACTCACTCTCATCTGAAAGACTTGTTAAAAAAAAAAAAAAAAGAGGGAGGCTTAAAAAGTGTCATGAGAAGGAGGAATCAGAGAGAGACACAGAAGTGAAGACGGAAGAAGAGAAAGAGAGAGATGACAGGCTGTATGAGGCTGGTTATGAATAAAGGAGAGAGATAATCACGGTGGATCTGCCCACTGGATTAGCTGGGAGGGAAGATTAACGGCACAAAAAAGAAGAGGAATGTGGAGACAAAATTTTGCACAAAAAGACGACGACTTCCTGTTTGAAGTTCCTCAGAGATGTGGTAGCCTACATCTCGATGAGTGTTTACGTAACCACGTTCATGTGTTGTGTTCAAGAGGAAAAAAAAAAAAAAAACTGGAGGAGATACAACTCTGAAATTATGTAAGGTGAAACTGTGTAGGACGTCGGTTTTTGGAACCGATTTGCTTAAAGTTAATCGAGAACACGATAAAGTCATGATGTCACGAGGACTGACTTTGTGGGAACTTGTCTATACTGTCATGCTGTGATGTTATCAGCAGGCTGTGTGACTTACACAGCTGTAATTTCATTGCTTACTGATGTAAAAGTGAGCAAAAAAAAACCCTCGGAGACGCCTTTCACCATCACCCTCAAGCATGCACTTATCAAGTCTTCTTCTTTACTTATCATCTTCACTTTTCTCTTCTCTCCTGCTCCTCCTCCACGGCTTTTCATCATCAACTGACTGAGCAACATACAAGCCCAGTGAATCCTGGTAATGGGGGAATGGTGTGGAGGAAATCTTTAAATATCAAATCAAAAAGGGGAATAAACAGGAAGATAACCAAGAGAAATATAAGTGAGTGCAACGGACTGATGTGGCTGCAGATAAAACGCCGGCGCGCATATACCATCATCTGAAGGCATTAAAAAGCAAAGATGGATTTTTGCTCTCCTCTCCAGCAAAGCTCCCTTACTCCATCGGCCAGTGATGAGATGATCAGTGGGAAAAGATGAGAGGAGACGATGGAAGGAGGAGAAGCAGAGAGGAGGAGAGTGATGTCTACAACGCCATAATAACTAGCTTTGTTCTGCTTTGTCAATTCCGCCTACAAGTGGAGGAAAGAAAACACGGGGAAAAAAAAAAAATAAGCATGATTGTCTCTGGCAAACAATTCATGCCTGCCTCAGGGCCTATACTTTTCCTGCATTTTGTTAGATAAGGATCTCTATGGATTTGACCCTTTCAAACAGCTCACACAACAACCTAAACATCTTCATCATGACCTCCTCATGACAGCTTTATGCATCTATTCCACACAATAAAACAACATGAATAACTGTGTAAACACATGTGGTCTGTTCTGAATGGTTTTATGTAAACACCGCAAAACGTTGGATTTTCAAAGAACCACTGCAGATTCCTCGAATGTGTGATTGGTTAATGATAATATGTGCACACACTCTGCTAATTAAGATCATTAACTATCGTAACAGAGGGCTCAGCGTAACAGGTTATTATAAGTAGCTCAGTGATATTGTGGGATGCCAACAATTACAGGAATAAAAGTCACTGAGCATTATCTAACATTCTTATTGTTATTGTATTCAAAGCAGCACACGACACTCCTTATCCAAATCTGATAAAAAAAATAAAATAAAAAAAAAGATCTGATTAGATTACATAAAATGTGCTGTTTGGGTTAAAAAAAAAACCTCCACAACATCCTGTTAATGTTTTTCACAGAAGATTACTGTTTTGTAAATTCATGAATACAAAAGTGATAATTTGACAATAAATTAACAAGTGCCGCGCTCAAATGATCAAAGATTTTACATCGAAAACACAGAAATCAGTCTGAAATTCCTGAAAGTCTTTAAATGTGTTTGTTGCAGCTTTATCCAAATGGTGCAAAATTGGGAAAAATATCCTGTTACACAAACTCTCCATGTTTTATTCCCCTTTAAATCCTTAGAAAAATCTTTGTTAAAGAGAGGGCATATAATTCTGCACACAGCATGACAATACATTTGCAAAACCTGTCATAATACCTTGGCGACTTCATTGGCTTTAGTTTGTTTTGTGTTTAGTTCTGCCCCTTGAAGAATATTAACTAATTAGTTATGCTATTAGACAATTATTTGTGCAGCTATCACCTCGCTGCTCAGATTCATGTGCACATGTGTATTTCATGTTTTCTTTCAATCCTTTAAAAAATTTACCGACACCACCGATCTTCCCCATTTCCATTTGTCCATCTCTGTCTACTCATATGTGCATGTGTGTATTACCACATGCATGAAAAGTGATTTTAGTTTTCGACAACGATGAAGTGAGATATTAAACTTTGTTTCTCGTTTGTATTATGAAAAATAGATCTGAGGCGGCCGATTAGGTTCTGCCTGCTGTCAATGTTGCCTCTTACCATGATATTACATCATATTCTTAGATCTTTAGCAGTCTATGCTGGATTGCGTTGTTATAAGATGTGTATAAAGAAAAAAAGAAGAAAGATTGTGGAATCTAAGAACCACATGTTTGCCAAAAATAAAGGTATGCTTTAGTAATCCTATTCTCATTCACATTTCATTCAGATAAAGACCACAACACATACAAATGCTTTCTGTTTCAGCCGGATGCTACTTTAAACTCCTCCAGACATGCTCTGTGTGGCCACTGCCTTCAATTCTTGGCCACTGTTCTGATACATTGTAGCAAATGGAGGTTAAGTGCCTTGCTTGAGGGCATCTCAACAGGCTCCTTGACAGTTGCGAGGTCTTTCTGGGTTTTGAGGATGGGAAGGAGCCTTAAAATGTACTCACGGATGTAGTCAGTGGTCTCCTGCACAGTGTCAGTCTTCAGGAGGTTGTCAGCTAACATAAAAGCCCCGGTCTCCACAGTGTCGAGGAGCAGAGTAGCCGAGTGCAGCTGCTCGCTGGTGGGCAGCTCTCTCCACGCCGTCTGGGCTCGTGGATGCAGCAAATTATTCACCGTCTCCACCATAGCCTGGGGCAGCAGCAGAGAAACAGAGGTCACACACAGGAAGCTAATGCCACTTTCAGTCAATGATGCTAACATGAAAATAATGCACATCCATTCACAGTGCAAACAACACTGCTACACCCAAACTACTGACGACAGCAGTCGGCGAGAGAGCGGCGGCTTTTCATTTATCATACTGATAAATCACGACAATCAAGACATCAAAATGTTTGCGATGCAAATGTGGCATTCCCATGCAGACATAACAAAAGCAAGAACACAGAATGTATTCAATAAAAATCATATCTTCAAAGTTGTACTCGACACTTTTTAATGTTTATCATCACCTTGAAAAAAAAATCTCTTTTTTCGAAGCTGTTGTGATAGAAAATCCATCACAGATGTTCAGAAAATCAAGCTAAGCTAATTAGTTGATTGCAATCACCATGTGTCTACACCCCCAAACCTGGTTCACTTTCTTTTTTTTTTTCCTTTTTTTTTTAACAGTCTTATCTTTTAGTTGGAAAAGTTGTGCTTGAGGGTCTGAGAAGAAATTAGAGTTTTATCAGATAATGTCTGTTGGGTCATATCCAGCCGTGCAGAACAGTTCTGAATCCAGAAATATTACCAAATTAAACAGAGAAGAGTTGGCTCACACAGATGAAAGGTTCTCCATGAGACAATACTTATTTTGTCTCCGGCACACATTCTTTTATGCTCTTAAGAATTCACCTCCTCATTTTCACACACACACACACACACACACACACACACATCTTAAAAGACCCTGGGAGAGATAAAGAAACTGAGAGAAAAGAGATCTGGTGCAGAGGGGAGAAGAAGGGGAGAGCCATGGGAGAGCGATAAAACAGTCCAGTGAGTCCGTGGTGACAGGCGTCCACTGGGAACAAGAGAGGCGGAAAAGCGAATACAGGTGCTATCAAACACACACATCTCACACTCCCGTCTGTCTCTTTATTTTCTCTTCCTCTTGCTCTGTAAACCACCCATTCTGCAAACACACTCCCATCCTTCACTCATCTCTCACTCCTTCAGTGCTGCTCTCTCTCCCTCTCTTGAGAAGGGTGGAAGGGAAAGTGGAAAAAAGTAACGCAGGTGCCATTATACAATCAAAGTGGGTCTCCAGTGGGGAATTGCAAGGGCAGGGAGGAAGAGTGAGAGACATTAGTTTATTGGCATTCACACATCCCACGTTTGACTTCCTCGTTGTGTCTTTTCGCTCAGGTTAAGGAGAGGAGAGAGACCGGGGAGGAGGAGGAGGAGGAGGAGGAGGGGAGGCAGCAGAGGGGCACACTGTGTGTTTGGTGTGTGTGCAGTGGAAAAGTAACACTGTAGCTGATCACTCATCCCAGTGTTGATGATATGTGTAAGGGGGAAGTATGGCCCATAGACTGTACATAGAAATGCATCAAGCAAGTGGGGCTCAGAAATGAAGCCAATGTGGAAGTGAGGTGCAATACAACCAATGACCACTAGGTGCGGGCTCCAAAAAACTCCAATTGTCTTCAATTCAAAAATCTGCTTTTTCAATCAGTCTCTTTTAATTTTTTTCACAAGTGGAGTCATTAGATAAAGTTAATTCATTTTATCAGTGATCTGGTGGTCCATCTGAAAAAAAAAAAAATCCTAATTAAGTAGATGTTAGGCTTCAAAAAGAGGAAGATTTAGGAGTGTGGTTATCAGACAAGATCAACAAGCCAATGAGAGCAGCGCTGAAGTCGAGTCTCATACACATTGGGTAGTGATCTCGGGTTCAAAGGTTAGACCCGCCTCCTCACTCCTTCCTTCCTATACAAATATGGTCACTTCTGGTTGCAAACATCCAATGGCGATGCTCAAATGCTGATTTCTTGGCTTCAAAATGGGAGTACACAAACCAAAGGGTGACGCCACACTTGCTTTTACACTCTGTGGTTTGGCCTTTGGAATTACAAGTAATCCTACCTGTTTAATCTGGGGGTGTGATATCCACATGTAGATACAGTATACCACAAACATAAAACTGGTGCTTAGCCAACAAGCTAATATGATAATATTATGTCCTCTTTTAGCACTAGCAGCTAATTAGGTAGGATGCATATTGGATGAGTTTGGGAGGGCTACATGTAAACAAAAACTAATTAATCCACTGCTTTGGCAAACAACCAGAGTAAGCAGGAGTGGATGAAGCACACACCCGCAAACCTGTATCTGTCTCCATCCTCTCAGTGCTGTGGCAGAGGACCACAGGCTTTAAGGAGAAATTCAGGTTTAACGCATGTTGGATTGTGTTTTGTAATCGTGTCTGTAATTTCTACAAACAAATCCAATTTGGGAACATAACAAGAAGTCAGATGGGCAAGAAACATGGAGAGTCAGACAAAGGAGTAGTTATAACCAAGTTGAAACAATTTATTTATTAAAAAATGATCAGCAACTATTCAAGCTAGGCAGACACAAATTCTGTGTTTCCAAATTCTCAGTGGTAAATTTATTTTGACAGTTCACTGAATAGATCTTTCAAAGGATAATGTGATTTCTTTTCTTTTCTTCTTCTTTGTTTTTTTACACTTGGACACTTTTCTGACATTTTATAGTAATTAAGTACAAAAAATAATGAACTAATTGTAAAAAGGACTATCGGGTTATTTTATAGTGAAAATAATCAACACTTCCATAACTGACAGAAAAATATACTTGCATGAGTGTGATGTCTCTCAAACTCTATGATGTATTTAAGCAACTGTCCTCCTTTACAGTTGTATATTTTTCTATCAATAACTTACTGATGTCAAAGCTGAACCAGGACATCAGCCTGTTAATGGATGAAGGGATTTTAGTATTTGAGACAATGCATGAAATAGTTTAAGCTTTTTTTTTTTAAGTTAGATCACTTGGAGAGTCTCACACTTTATTTCACTTTTCTTGCTCAATCTCATAACTGAGCCTAAAGTTGATACGATCATAAGGATTCATTACATGAAGCTCCGAAATACAAATCATGTCATTGTTTAATTTAAATTATTTGTATGATAAAATATAAAGGATCCAGCAGAATCTTTCTCATGACTCCGTGTTGTATTGAGTGTGCGAATGTGTGAAGACAAATGCACTCACACACATGTCTTACACATGTGGTGTGGGAAAATGTGTGTGCATACTGAATGGGATAGGAAAGCATGTGGTTCAAATGTGTGTGTGTGTGTGTGTGTGTGTGTGTGTGTGTGTGTGTGTGTGTGTGTGTGTGTGTGTGCCTATATCTGTGTGTAGTTGAGGGTGTGCACGAGGGGCTGGAAGAGCCATTGCAGTGCATCATTCTGCTCCACTTGCTGTACAGTAGCAGCCCAGGCACCAGAGACAGAGGGGAGGATGCTCTGTAGGCATGGCTGATACGGCACAGCGTTCAATTCGCTCGTGCTGCTCCCAAATTCTCACTTTGATGTGTTACAGATAACCCCGTTTTTCTACTCTCATTAAACTTTCCATTGCTTTTTATTGAACTTTTGATTATCTCGCATTTTCAATTTCATATAATTTTTTTCATTGAAATTTAATTCGCTTGCACCAAGATTACATCTGTAGAGGAGAGAGATAGGTAAGGAGAAGAAGGGGTGTGATTTCCTTGAGGTCCAGACATCTCCACATCAGAAAGTCAGAGAGGGAATATATATGTTTGTGTGTGTGTGGGTATGTGTGTGTGTGGGTGTGCATGTGTGTGGGTATGCCTGTAAGCTCTGGTGCCGTTGGTGACATTTCTATCCGCACAAGTATGAGGACTTGAGGGCTAAAATAGAGACAGGTTTTTTTAGGGGTCTTCAAAGAGGGGAGAGACTCTGCAGAGACAGATAAGGGTGTCGGGTGTGTGTGTGTGTGTGTGTGTGTGTGTGTGTGTGTGTGTGTGTGTGGTGTGGTGTGGTGTGGTGTGGCATTGTGTCATTGTGGCTCACTGTAATAAGTAGCAGCTGGTATTTATAGTATTACCAGCACACTGCGTCCTTTTCCAAACAAACTAACTGACTTTTAAAAATCATGTGCAGTCCAGAAAATGATGGAGGGAAAGTAAACGAGTCCATGACTAAGTTTCTCCATCGTCGCTCTATTGTTTTAATAACATCTCCTTTTCTCTCCCCTTTTCTCCTTCCTCAAAATCATCTCATGTCAACACACAAGGCACTGTTTGAATAAATACGCTTTTACACTGCTGGTGTGTGTGTGTGTGTGTGTGTGTGTGTGTCTGTTCATTGTACATGTGTTTGTATATATGAGCCCGCTCATCTCGTGCCAGTTAATCTGTTTATAATTTAAATCAGATCCAAAACAGAATGACCGTACACTCACACACCTGAAGCACAGTCAGTGTCAACAGAGTTCAACACACAGTGACGTAGTCCATTCTCCAGAGTGTGTCCAAATCTGAACTTGTAGTTTTCATTTGGTAATAAAGACTCACAGATTTCTTATTGACAACACAAAAAACAAAGAGGGAGGGATTTTGTATCAGTGTTTTCTCTCTGTAGTTTAGTCAAAGTCTGTTATAAGAGGAATGGTGATTAAGTGAAAAAAGTCAAAATCGCTGCACTTACACTTTCAGAGACAGGGAAGACAAACTGAAACTAATTAATTTGACACATCCTCAGCCATTCTTCATTGTTTCCACAATCAAAATAATCAGGGATCAATGTAGATATTTTGCAAGCAATTACTGACAATCATTGGTTACACACTGTCTTTCTGTAACAGTCCTCTTCTCCTTTATATTTTCCTACAGTTGAGAAAACAAACTTCCTGTCACTAAGCTATTACAACTATGTCAACAAATGTCTAACCATAAAATTTCAGTTTCAGTTTTTAAAATGATCATTATTACAGTGTGTATGAAAAAAGCAGTGTTGCATCCTGTAAGTTATTTGTCATTGTTAATATGTAAAATTGTTTCGTTTTAAAAATACTGGCAGTTTTCTTCTGATGCCATCGCTTGGCCAATCACTCCTTTTTGTTTTTCCCTTTTATTAAATGCTCCAGTTTATTCCTGCAAGAAGAGAATAAAAGCAGCGGAGGGTGGGAGGACAAAGCCCGGTGGGAACGCTGCAATTTTAACATCAAAACAAGGAGAGAACCTCCAGAATCAAGGTCAAATTATAAAGATATCTGCTCTCTGAAAACTCTAGGGTTGACTAATTGGTACAAGTGCTGCGGAGTTGTGCAAGCTGCTGGCACAAAACACCACAAAGTCTGGAGGAAGCAGTGCCAAGTGCAGCGTCGACTGTGGCTGTGATCCATACAGATGGACTAATGAGGGTTTATGAGGGCCGACACCAGAAATACGATGATGGTTTTAGATTAAAGCTACTGCTTGGTGATGTTAGAGGTGACATAAAGAGGAGATGTTAGGAGGAACTGAACAGAAGCAGATATCAAAAACTATGAAGGTGAAGTGAACATGGTAAGAGATGACATGGTAAGAGAGATGGAGGAAAAGACAGAGGTTCAAGGAAGTTGAACAATTAATAAAAATAAAGTAAAATATATATATATATATATATATATATATATATAAATGGCAGTGGGCTGGAAACTTACTAATAATGAGGACAGGAAAATGGACTTCTTCTGACCTCTCCTCTCTGACATTTTTACGTCTTCTTCCTAGGGGACCAGAGAAAAGACAAATGAAAAGGTTAATAATTGTAACTATGTTCATACAAACATCTCCACCATTCTGGCTCCTGCACAAAACTTTAAAACAGCAAAGTCATGAATCTACACTCTCCTGCCAACAGTCGAGCTGTCAGTGGGAGTGAGTGTGTGTGTGTGTGTGTGTGTGTGTGTGTGTGGCCCCAATGAGTTCACTGTCCCGTTAGCATCACATCATTGCCCATAAACATGTAATAGCAGCAGAACAGCCCATGGCATTCCTGTGACTCATAACTAGAAGCACACATCACCGTTGGCTAACCTCTGCCTCAATAAAAACTGGTGATATCACTTAACAAAATTTAATTATATGTCTATTTCTTGCTCATGCCTTGTTGCTATTAGGCTTAAAGTTTTATCAAAACTTTAAAGCTTAGTTGAAATGTAAGTAATGTTCATGTAATGTTTTTAGCAGTTACACATCAGTATTTTAACGATAACTTTGTTTGGCATCAGAGCCCAGAAAATAGGCTTATGGTGCAACTTCTTAGGAGATCATAAAACTTAATATTCAGCTTGAAGCTTTACTAAAAATAGCTTAAAGGTAAAAATAACAATCAAACCAAAAAAAACAAAACAAAACATGTGAACATAGAGCAATGTGTGTTTGTTGTAGCAACCAAGCAAAAATACTCTGTGAAAAATGTCTGAACAACTTTGGCAGAAAGCGAACGGGTTGTAAAGGTGCAAACGCTGTGAAATCACTGAGTGAAAGATGATTTGATGAGTTTGTTATTTGTGAAGGGGTGGGTGTGTTTTAGTGCCATTGAGAGCAGTGCTTGTATTTCTCTCAGTATGCCATAAATTATTAAACTACCGTGTGGTGATGTGTATTTTCTTGTTTGTTTCTTTGTGCATGTGTCTGCAAGAGCAATGCATGCCATTGTATTTACTGTCAGTTTGGCCTGTATTGGTCAGCACAGAGTACGTAGCATGTGTGTGTGTGTGTGTGTGTGGTCTGTGACAGTGTGGCAGTATGGATCTAAGAGTATGTGCTGAATGCTGCTTCTGTCTCCTACTGTAGACCACACGGGTATTTAATTACTCTTTAAATTTTTGCTTCTGATCTACATGTCATTACAAGGTCACATTAAATACTTAAAATTAACAAACACGACGATATACGTGTCAATACGGCTTAGGGAATCACATGCAGAGCACTCAGTGGAGTGGATAAATTAATTTTCTGGCCATTAAGATAAAAGAGAAAATTACAAGTCACTGCTCCAGGCAGTTTAATTACGAGGAATATGAGACATGAAAATGGGAAGTGAAGACTAACAGCCAAATAAAATTAAAAAAATTATATATATATAATCAAGAAGGGTTTTTTTTGTTTGTTTTTTTTTTACAATCCAGTTCTCATATCTTCCAAGGTAAAATCAGGTATAGAAAATAAAATACATACACAAACCTGTCTGTGATTACTGTTATTGCGTACCCGGTTTGTTTGAGTGGTAATTACTATGTGTGCATGAAAACACAAAGGCATAATTGTATATATAAATGTGCACCTAAACATTAGAACCATGAAAAGTGTTAGTAAAAGTGGATGTAATGCACACACACACACACAAACCATCCTGAACTACATACAAGACCCTCAAACTGATACAGTGAGCGTGAATAACTGTAAATAAACACTGCTGCAGGGACTAAAGCTAAGAGACAGAAAGACTATTCACAACAACTTAATTAATGTTGTATGTTACATAAATACAATATACCAGAATTGAATACTTTTTTGTGTTTAGGGAAACTTTATACAGATGAGTGTGTGACCTCAATAAAATCAGTTCATACTGTTCCATGATACCCTATTAAATGTGGATTGTGTCAGCTGGCATGGCAAAATGTTTTCATTGTAATTAACAACAGTAACAACAAACAACAATGATTTTCATCATCCAGAGCATCACTGACTCCCTTACATTTAACGTTAAGTTTTAACGGCCGACATCAAAAGACAGAAAAACACATCTGCTGATGTTCAGTATAAAAGCTTATTATTGTGTTGATTGATGTGTTCGTAGATCAAATCCACAACGTGTAATGTGTGTGTGTGTGTGTGTGTGTGTGTGAGACAAAAAGGAAGCAGCAGCATTTATGTGCTATCTGAGGTCAGAATCTGTCTGTCTGGCTCCAAACCTCTGATTTCACTCTTCCATGTCGCATACTTGAGTAGAAAAAAACCTTCTGATCTACAATAATGGCTAATTCTCTAACCCCAAGGGTTTGATCTTGCTTAATTACAGCCTCCACACACATGTGCGCACAAACACATGCAAATTAACACATAGGCAAATGACGTATAAATTCCCTCAAAGTTTTCTTCTGACAAAAATAAGCTTAATTGTGCAAGTCTTTGTGGTAAGACCATAGCCGGTGTGTGTGTGTGTGTCTGTGTGTGTGTTCACGCGTGCAAACACGTGTGTGTTTGTATCAGTGCTGAAGAGATAAAAGGGTAGATAGTGCTTTTTTTTTTTTAAATCAGGAAATGAAGAGCTGCCAAATGGCTATGGACCCCCTCAAGGCTACTCATTATGGGGTTAAAGTGGAGCACACACAAACTCACACACACACACACACACACACACATCACACATACGGCTGCGTTTGAAGACTCTTGGTGTCTTCTGACAGTCTCCTTTTACCTCTTTCAACCCTCTCTCTGTCTCTCTCTAACCTCAGCTCTCTCTGTCAGGGCAGGTCTGAGATGAAAGTCAGCCCAAACCTTTTGCCCCCCAGGGGTATTAATCTTCTAACGATCACATAATCTCTGATAAATAACGCTTCTGTCTTTAGCTGTGTCATTACCAAGTACAGTGTATGCAGCTCTTAGTAGCACCAGCAAAACACTGCAGGTATACTGGGCAGCTTCCAGTATAAAATTTACAGCACAGTGGTACCAATGACAAACACGTTCAGCTCACTCCTCCTGGATAGAAAGATTTTTTAGAGGCCCCTTTCATTTTGCAATGTTTGCTGGACTGGATAACTTGCGAAAACATTTTTGCAGCCTCCCTCCCTTCATTAGCTCTGTCCTCGTATCTGTTTTTCATTTGGTTGCATTTGATTGCTCGTTTTGTCAGCAGAAGAAATCCAATATGAAATGCCACACAGCAATGGGAAGACAATTTACGCTGCTTCATTACAAAAATGCACAATAACAAACCCGCTGACCTCAGAAATCCATACGACAAAACAACAAGACATAAAGAAGACATCTTTCCTCATAGCTCCCTGGCCTACATGACAAGTATAATGGTTCAGTATCATTAAGAATCCAGAGCAGAACTTCAAAGCAGATTTAAATCTGTATTGATAGCGACTGCACCACAATATGACAGCCAAATAGGATAGACTGTGCTAAAAGTCATTACGGGGATGCTTAGACCCTGCAGGTGAAAAGAGTTGGCCTGTGGAAATTCCCACAGATCAGTTCATAGAAATACACATACAGTAGACAGGAACCATCTCTCTCCTGTTAATTCTCTACTTTATTCATCCTCTTTGGGCAGTTGGAGAAGGTTTCCATTTTTCTATTTCTTGTGGGAAATGGGTCATTATGCATCAAGCATTAATCTTTTATGGAACATGGTATTTTACTGCCTGAGATGTGTGGTGGGCTATTTTTTCCTCCTTTCCTCCTCTAAATGGGGAAGTTTCATATGTATGTATGCAATGCTTTAGTCCTTTAGCTAACACTGCCATTAGCCGCAGGAGGGCTGCAGACAGACATGTGCTACCAGGATGAACATGGTGTCACCAGCCACGTCTTTCACCTGACAATGATGAGCCCTCTCCCCTCTGTGTGAATCCCACAGGCAGCAAGCAGTAGGTGTTGCAACAACAAGGGACACGTTCACTTCAATACACATGCAACCAAGAACAGCCACAGGATAATCAGCCAATGCAGTGACCAATGCAGTTACAGTTTCAAAATTAAAACATTGCATAGCATATAATATATGCAAGGGTACATATTTTTTTCTGTGAGGGAGGAAAATGATTCATCCCAAATTCACTCTGCAGCCTGACAACAAATCCTCCACAGATTCAACAATATGGACTCAGGTGGGCATTAAATGAAGACACAAAAACACCAGAAGTGTGGCAGGTTCTCCAAGACTATACATACACAGACTATATAATGGTGATAAAAGTGTTAAGCATGTTAAACATTGCTTGTTCCTGATGTCTGCCTCATTCTCACTGTCTCACTTTTTTAAGTCCATTCACAAATTTCTCTGTGAAATATGCCATTTCTCTTTCACTCTATCCTTCTGTCTTTTTACTTCTATTAGGTACCATTACAGATGAACTGTGTGGGAAATGGCTTTTCACCATCACCATTTAACCCTGTAAAGGATATTTATTACAGCATCTGATAATGACTTCCTGCCCAAATAAGTATTAGTCCAATCAGTGGTCAGGGAACCCAGCCAAAGAGCAAACCAATGCAGAAGATGAAGAATGCGGTTAGAGGACGGTTTGTGGTCTCTTGAAAAGCACTTAATTTCTGATGACAATCACATCAGCAGCACACAGATCCAGCTCCTTTATTCAGCCGGGGTTTTTCTTCTTTTTCTAAAAGGGAAAATCTGTTTTCAATCTGAAATCAGTCTCTTTCTTTCTCTTATCTTTTCTTTTACTTTTTTTACTGTTTCCCGTCTTAACCTCGGACATTTCCTTACACATTAGGGACAGATAGGACCAACTTACAAATAGTGATATTGTTTGACAAAAGCTGCCACACAAATGATTAATATTAATAAACATTAGCGTCCACCATTGTATACTATGAAAACTACAAAAAAACAAGGCATTAATGTACAGTCAAATGCCTGAAGGTGAAATGGACAAAGCAAGTGGGGCTTAATAATGAGTCCAATGCGGACGTGCAAAAAAGTGCAATTCACCCGATGACCACTGGAGGCTGGCTCAAAAGTAATTGAATTCAAAAATCATCATTTTCAACCATGAAATGCTCAAGAATTTTTTTTTTTCCACAGGTCATTCTGATGTCATTAGGTAAAGTTAATTCTTGTTATCAGTGAACTGGTGGCTCACCTACAAATTTTTAATCAAGCAGATGTTGGGCTTCAAAAACAATAATATTTAGAGGTGTGGTGGTGGTAGCTGGATTGACGAGCCTTGTCTCCAATGAGAGCAGCACTGAAGTCGAGTCTCAAACACATTGGGCAGTGATCTCAGGTTCAAGCATTAGACCCGCCTCCTCACTCCTCCCTTCATATCCAAATATGGTCACTTCTGGCTCCAAACAACCAACATGGTTGCCAAACTCCTCTCTTCAGAATGGGAGTCCACAAAACAAAGGGTGATGTCACACTTGCTTCGTCCATCTCTGTGGACAGTCTATAGGAAAAAATCGATCAGACGCATCCCAGCGAGCATATCTGAGGAGGATCACAGTGCCAGTTTAATGTTTGGTGTTTTCACATTAGCTCGCCAAGGTATTAACCTAACCCCAGCTATAAACACACTCCTACACACTTACAAATGTAATCCATTCCAGGCCATAAACAAGTTCTGAAGTTAATCAGTGCTCTGCTGAGGAGCTCTATCCCTAAAAGGCCAATTATTTTATCCCTTAACAGACCAGAGCTCAACCTGCCAGATCCAAGCAAGATCTCAAACACATGTTACAAGGTTTGACTGCCTTAAACAGTGTGTGTGTGCGCGTGTGTGTATACATCTGCACAACACCCCAAAACCTGCTGATTTTTTTTTTTTTTTGCAAACCAAACAGGAAGTACATATTTAACATCTTTGAGCCCCTGCCTGAAAACAAGAAAAGAAATGTGTCTAATGAAAATTCCTCTATTGTTAAACAGTGCACATCATTCTGAGCTGATTTTCTATCACAGCATATACAAGTTTCCACTTCATTAGCTCTGCATCTCAGTGAACATTGCATATAATTTCACACCAACTAAATCCAACAACTTGCTGCTGTAACAGTGACAAACATAAACAACAAACGCTGGGATACTATACCAGTTAATTTTCTGAATTGTCAATGGTAATAAAACTTCAATGGAGCAGGTTTGTAGATAAAACATGAAGAAGAAAACCACAAACTTTGTGGATTTCCCCTCTATCAAGTGTCTGTGCTCTGTCATTTAAACTTCCACGAGCTCTGGTAAACAGCTCTATCTAACACAGACACATCTTACCATAGCCTATACTTTTACTTTCAGACTGGACAACTGCTTTTTATCTGCTTCACTATGTTTCATGTCAGCTTTACCACAGAAATATGACTTGAAACAAATACAACTACCAGATGGCTGAAGTGAGTGTTGACACTGTAATTATGAATTATAAGAATATTATGAGCAGACTGCTTATACGCTTACATCAACAGTCTATAATCATTAAGAAAAACAAATAAAAATATTCCACTGAGTGTAAAACCAAGTAATTATATGCACATAATCATCTACCTGTCCTTTGAAATACTTTGCAATCTTCTTGAAAAGCATCAAATCACACTTACATTGAATGCGGCAAACTTCATGCATTGGTTTCATATTAACTACAAGTGTGTTTAAGACTTTGCCCAATTCCACTGCCATTCCACTTCTAAGTGTCGTCAGTAATCATCAGCGCCCCGACTGTCTTTTTTCTCAAGTGAATTATGAAGGAGGAATGTGCTGCTGGCACTTTGTCTCCCTTCTATGATTTGGAGGCAGCTGGAGAGTAAATACACGGTGGTGGTGGCGGCAGGCCTGTCACTCAAATTAGACCCGCTGCTTTCACCCTCAGCCGAAACAGACCACGAGCCTCCAAACTTCTCCTGCCGACTGAAGAAACATCTAAAAACAAATACAGGAACTGTGCATGTTGTTGCGAGGCTCATTAATCACTACAATCACATTTCTGCAATGCAAGCGAACATGCCATCCCTGATGTTTTTTTGGTTTTTTTGCAACGGCAATCTCTATTTCTATTGCACTCTTCTTCATTTAAAAGTCTTTATCCATCCTGAAGAAAGTCAAACTCACTGAACAAAGTAGCCATCAAGGCTCACTCAAGACGAAATAAATGAGCTGGAAATAAATACAACTGATTTGCAACATGATTACTATCTAAGTTTGATGTGAAAATAAACCCATGATTAAAGTGATTTTCAACTTTGGAGACAGACCCAAACCCCAGACAACAGCTGCCCCCGTCTCTTAACTTAATATCTATTTACTGCAGTCCCATCTGACTGAATCACCACAGTTTATCAGCGTGAACTGTATTTTTACAGGAGTGTCAAAACATCCTTTGCTGCAACTTGAATTTCCACCAACAAATCAGACAATAATGCAGCTGTAACTGGGACACACAGAAAGTTCATGGCTCAAATATCATTCACAGGAAAGACTGACATGAGGACTTATTGTAAATACAACTATATTTTTGTAAGCAGAATGGAAACACACCTCCAATAATTTTAGCGCACTAAATGAAATATGTGCTTTTGTATGTGTGTGTGATGTTTCTTCATCTCTCTTCATCTTTTGATTGCTTTAATTACAGACTTACTGTCAGCTTCCCACTCTGTGTGCAGGAAAAACAAACTCTTAGGGCACATGAAAAGAAGTCGCAAATGCCTACACACACACACACACACACACACACACACACACACACTGCCGTAGCACACACCTATCGCAGCTCCAGTCAGTCAGCAGGCTCTTTGATTCTCTGCCTGCCGGTGATCTGTCTTTCATCGTCTCCTCTCCTTGATCCCTTGTTCCCCTCTTTAGCTCTGCTGGGGCAGAACATCTATCTCCCTGTCTCTGCGTCTGTCTCTGTTTATTTTGCATTGACTGTAGGTGGGAACCTTAATCTGTAACCTGGAATTCATCTGTATGTCTTATTCCCTCCCTCTACCTAACACCTACAAAAAAAACCCAACAACAACAACCAACTCTGAACAAAAAAAAAAATTCTATATATTAGCATAAATTTGATTTTTGTAAATAGTCATGGTTGAACTGTAGGAGTGCTTGTTGCACAGGAAACATTTAAGTCATCTCGACAGCAGCTAGTCATGATAGACAAGAAGCAGTTGTGAGGGATGGGTAATCTTCAAAGTTAAAATTCCACTAAATCCACTTAGAAAGTAAAGTACCTGCTCAGAGGGATTTGGACCCCAGATTGGATCATGCCACCACCCCGGATCCCACACATACATCTGCACAGGTGCCCCAACTCGGTGCAGCAATGACATGACTCCTCACGGACTTACTCTCAGTGCCAAACTGCAACACGACAATCCTCCCAAAGTTCATCTTAAGGCACAAACTCTGTACCTCACAATTTCCATAATGTAAGACATGAAGTGCCAGACCTCTCCCCACAGACTCTGTGTAGAAGAAATTGATAACTGACTGAAGTAGGTTCCTCCACACACAGGACTCTTAAGGAGTCACAAATTAGACCACAAACCCCAATTTGATTAAACTTGCTTCCTGGGGCATGCATGGAGAGGTTTCAACTGTTGATTTACTATTGGTTTGTTAAACTGTCTACGCTGAGCATGGGGAAATAATAGTGGTGAGGATGAAACCTATGATTAGAAAAGCATTTTGCTTTTATGTTGCTTTGCTGGGATTATTGCACATAAATTAAAATATAATGAAACACAGCTACCTCTCATTTTCTTCAGGACCTCCTGGAAGTCCCTGAGGGAGTGCAATGATGATCCACTACCCTATCTTAACTTGTTACCTTGTCTATCCTGCTGATTGGGAATAATGGGTAAATTAGTGACCCAGCTAAAGAGACTAGATAAATCTCTAATAGTGATAAAGAATTCAACGGATGTTTGTTTTTTGGTTGCATTTTTGTAGCTGGTATTTCATCAGTAAAATATTCCCTCTTTCAGAATAACTCTAAACAACAACTGTTAATTACAAATTATCTGTGCTGAAATTTACTGGACACTTTTCCACTTTGAAATATCTGCAGATTTAAATGCACTTCTGTCTGAATATATTATTAAATTTGTGTCCATCAGTTGATTGCACAATAAGCACACCACTGTCTCTTTGATACATGAACGTTTTACTCTTTAAAAGTAGCGATGCACATTTTGTGACCAAACTAACTGAATATGATAAAACTGCTTTTCCAAAAACGTGACTGAAAACCAAACATAAATGCAAAAATTCCTGAGGGATGAAGTTGATGATCAGCATATCTCTATTATTCTACAACTCCTATATCCCTATAGATAATTATTACAATAATATATATCATATAGGTTTGCTTTTGCTGTTGCACACGCTCCTGATGATGGTAACACAGTTTGGGTGCAGGCCTCCAACAAAGAGTTGTACCATAAATTATCCCATGGAGCACCATAATGAGCTTCCATAAGTAAACTCTGAATGACGTGTTTAGTTGAATTTCCTCTTAGATGTGTGAAGCATTACGAAACATTCAACCCCAGAAGGTCTCCTGAGCTCTATAAATTTCTCCACGGGGGGAAAAAGGGATCCGCTGGTGGGGACTGGAATCAGCTGTGATTAATTTAACATAAATCTCAACATTAGCTTTCACAAGAAGAACATCAACAATCATTTCTCCTTTCTCTGATATCACTCCAAAATAAATAGAGTTATTGTGTAAATTCCAATACGGGACAGTATTAAGCGACAGAGCGGCAAAAAGTAAACAAATTATCTATTCACTTCGGTCTGGTATAGGATGATCATGACTACAGGCACTGGCTTTGTTAGTTTTTTAGGCTTCATCCCTTTAATCCTCAGAAACCATATTAACTTCTTTTGAAGATGAGTTACACTCCCTCCTGTTTCTTCTCTGTGTCTCTTTTGCCTTTCTACCTGTGAACATGAAAGATTCTGTGGCAGCA
>OOFC01015960.1:34280-54445 GCA_900323345.1 Pseudochromis fuscus | reverse complement strand
AAAGCAGAGGTCCCGAAACCCCGGACCGTGATCCGGACCGTCTCTGCTTTTACTGGGCCGCAACTCTGCAGCTTCAGATCCACGACTGCGGCGTTTCTCTTTATACCTGGGGTATTGAGCCGTTTTGTGTCAAAGAATACACCAAATCAAAGCATTTATCTGTAATTTCGTTCAAACAAATTCTGTAAAAACGAAATTCAGAATCAGAAACGTTGTTTTGTTTATGTGAAGGTTTAATTTTACATGCAGACAGTGACTAAAGCGCTTTACAATAACGTTGTATAATGTTTCTCCCTCTAATCTATGCCTTCAAACACCACGTTTAGACAAAACTATCTTAAACATATGACTATTATAATCTGTAGCCAGGTTATAAATACACAAGGACATGAGCGCACAGTGGATTTACGCACCTGCGTGGTCCGCTCCACAGGAGGCAGGACCAGGACTCCCTCAGCCGCAGTTCAGACGTGGAGGTTGGAGCGTGATCACAGCAACACGAGTGCCATATGCTCATTTCATGTTGCGCAAAACCGTCCTGAATTTGGGAGTTTAGAACTGAATGAGAGCGCAGAGCTGCAGCGGGCGGACCGGCTCACGCTCACATTTGTAGGTTACAGAACACGCTGCTGGGGAACATCGGACCCTCTGGCGTGTGGAGGTACCGATGTTCCCCGGGGAACAACGGACCCGGGGATCAACGAACCTGGGGAACATAGGGCTGACCCCACTTTCTACTAGCCTTAGCATTAGCAAGAATGATAAAAAAGATAGATTTTTTTCCTCCTCAGGTGCAGTAAAGATCACACATGAGTATGTTAATTACTGCACTGTATTCTGAGCTTAAGAAAATGTTTAAGGCTGATGAACGCATCTGCAAAATACCACATTGCTATGAGAACTTGCACATGGCAAAGTCTCTCTAATAGAACCACTGCCTCAGCTACAACCCAGGTGCCCACACAGGCTCACAAATCTCTCAAAGGACCTTAAATCTGCTTCTAGTCACTTTCAAAGCTCTGCCACACTTCCTCTCTTTCCAGGGGAGAAACAAAGTGTGACAGTATCTTCTCATGGCTGGTTAGCTCTGACTGCCAGCTCTTTGACGCTGTCCACGCTACACCGAGATGGTCAGGCAGTGTCCCAGTGTCCCCTCAATCCCTGTTATACTTAACTCCATTGTGTTTCATCTTTAAATAGCAGAATTTAAAGGTGTAGTGACCTTTTATTAAAAAGAGAACGGGTCAAAAAACTGGTAAATGTTAAATATACATGCTGGAAAATGAGAATGAAGGCCTGTGTTTTGAATAACTACACCTGTTTCAAATAAAGGTATGAGGCTGCAACCATGATATCCTTTACCTATTGTGTAACTGCAATTGTGTACAACAGTATGTGTACAACAGGCTTTGGGATGGTCCTCTGAGGTGACAAAAGCAGTACAGTCTGATGAAGAGGCTTTGTATTCAAGACCGTCTATTCTTATCAGGCTAAGATACCCATAGTCAGAATATGTGTGAGTACCAGGGCTGAGTGTTATACTAGCAAAAAAAAAAAAAAAAATTAAAAATGGCCTTATGCAGAAAAAATGTCAACTGGAATCATCTTTAGAGCTTCACAACAATGAGGACCCTGCACATCCTCAGGACGAGACAGAGAGCGACAGAGAAAGGGGAAGTGGAAAATAGAGAACCCTGAGAGCTTGTCTTTATTCCACACTCATAACCACTGTCCCTGGTGAGAAACACAATGGAAAGGCCACTGCTTTTTAGTCTGCGGTGGAACAAAAACACCTCCCCCTGATGTGATTGCAAGAGACATGAAACACTGACAGGAAGCTTCATTCAACTGCGACCGACTGAAGTATGAACGCCTATTAGACACATCCAACGCAGAGGAGGGAACAAGAAAGGAGGAAGCTTTAAACAGTGTCAAACAGTGCATGGAGATGGACTGAAGGTGTTTGATTCCTCCTCACTGTCGGGTCGGCTGCAGCTCCAGATGATGCTGAATGAACCAAAAATGAGCACCTTAAAACTTGATGATTCATAATGGAAGAAATACAGCAACCACTTCAGATACATATATGTGTGGAGAAAATGTAAAAGCTCTTGAGAAAAGCACACAAATACTCCCAGAACAGTAAAAATAACCCTTTTGTTGGATTACTTTTCATCTTTTCTAAAAGGTTATCTGTCATCAGTGAGCTTACTGTGTCCCCTGTTGAGACCCCGACAGTCCACTGAGAGATATAAAAAAATGTTTCTTGAGCGTGCAAACAGTAGAGCCACTATGAGCGTCTATGGTTTTTAAGAGGTTTTTTTGACCTTTATCATCAGCTTCAACACATGCAAGCTAAGACACAATACATTTGTTATGGATATGGTCTGACTGGACTCTGGGAGCTGCGCAGCTTTGCAGAGGAAGAAATGTGAATTATTTTTAGAAGATGTCTGCTAAAACTGCTGACAATAAACAGAAATGTGTAACAATAGATTCTCGCTGGCTCTGCCTCAAGAATGATTCATCACAACAACCACAAAAAAAATGACCCACTTTTACATACATTACTGTCGATTGCTATTTGTAAGAATAACGGGATGAGTGCTCCTTGTGTTTACTGATGCAGAACATACTAATATCACAACAGAGAGATAAATATTAGCTTTGAAAAATGTGATACGCAGGCCAGCAAGTCCAGTTTCAGCAGTTATGATGTTTTATGTATCTGGACAAGTTCAATATACCACTGTGAGCTGATGCAATTAGATGAAGTGTAGTGTAACCTCAAGGCAACCCCTCTGGTCAGATGGCGTGAATACAGTCTGCCTGGTAAGAACAAAATTCAACTCAAAAGCTCCGACTGCACAGGAGCTTCATGTCCCTGCTTGTGCGCTGTTGAAAGCACTTTACAAAGAGCACCACTCACTCCTCATTGTACCAACACCTAAATTAAAAAAAATGTTGATTTCTATTCTGGATGCACTTACACACACTGGCATGAAATTTCATCTGTCATTCAAATCATTCAAATTGACTATGTGCCAGTGTTACTTCTTTTTTTGGCTTAATTCAAAATCAATACAATTCAAACATCAGTGACAAAAGGAAGAAAAAAAATCTGCCATATAATCCACAGTGGTTGCCGGGGTCTGTACATGGAGTGCATGAAATTGAAAAAATAGACCATCTCTTTGTAGACTCTCACCACTTACCAACTATTTGCATCAACTGTAAAATGTTTTATTCACCTTAATTCTGGTTGGTGTTTACATCCCACCTGAGGCCCTCTAACACCTGGCTGTCCAGATAACCAGCACAGAGTGCAGACATCCAGACTCCCTCCTGATCATTCTCAGTGGTTTGAATAAAACAAACCTCAGCCACGGACTGCCAAATACAGACAGCATATCAAATG
The DNA here is from genome assembly GCA_900323345.1 of Pseudochromis fuscus. Taxonomy (NCBI): domain Eukaryota; kingdom Metazoa; phylum Chordata; class Actinopteri; family Pseudochromidae; genus Pseudochromis; species Pseudochromis fuscus. The sequence goes on along the minus strand of OOFC01015960.1, from coordinate 51,027 downwards.
TCCCCACCAGGAACAAAAACACTGCTGTACATTATTAAAGGATGCATATTGTTCTGTTCCCCCTGCGGCTTCCTGACTGTTTGATCACTGCCTGATTCATCGTTTCTCAACTTATAATCAAAAACTAAAATCTGCAAAGCCTGTGGTGAACACGAGATGGACCTAGGGGTCAAAGCTGGAGCTGCAGGCCTGCTTTGAATGAAGTGTTTTTGAGACTCCATCTGCTGACCCGAAACAAACTCACAGATACTGTGGTGTTAGACACAGGTATAACCATTTTTCTATAGCCTGGTTCATAGCAAAATTCAGTCAATATCAAGCTTAACAAAGCGTGGAGATCCTGTACAATCAGGCCAGAAACAACAAGGAGGTTTTCAGGTTTTTATCTAACGGGCTTGTGTTGATGTGATGGGGCTGGCACAACATCACCAACTGCACTAAACCCCTGCTACCTGCCGTGAGGATCCATTATGTGGAGGATGTTGGTCGACTCTTTCAGAAATGGTGTTTTACCCTCGTGTCTGAAAGTCAGTGCTGATCTGCTTGCTCCTCATCTTCACTCTGAACTTCAGGAGATTCCTGGAGCTGTGTGAAGTCCTGTGCTGCCTCAAACAGTCCACAATCATCTCAGTCCCAAAGAATCTTTCCATCACAAGACTGAAGGACTTGAGGCTCGGTCATTAGTGTCATCAGTGACGGTGATTAGTCTGCAGACATGCAGAGGGTTTCAACAGCTGGCTCTGCGGTGCAGGGACAACAACTTGGACAGGGACACACTAAAAGCTGATTTCAGGAGGAGCCTCTCAGCACAGAGAATCTCCACCATACCCAACCACACTGTGCTGACTGTGGAATACTTCAGGTCTCTGAGATCTCCCAGGGCCTCGAGTGGGAGGATAACATTGACACAATCATCAAAAAAAACCCTGCAGAGGATGTACTTCCTGCAACAACTCAGAAAGTTCAACCTGCCTCAGGAGCTGCTGGGACAGAAGAAGACAGAAACAGACCACAACGGTCAGTTAAACCTGCAGAAAGATTATTGGTGCTGACCCTTCACACTCTGCATACAACCAGGTCCGACTTCTCCCTTTAGGCAGGCGCTACAAAGCTATCAGTTTTTCCCTCTCGCTGTAACCTTGATGAACCATTAAATCAATCACCTGTCACTGTCAAAAACATATGTAGTCGTCAAATACAGATTTAAAATGCGTGTATACACTGTGCACACATATAGCAAGCCTGCATGTACTGTATATAATCACTAGCTATATGGATACAAGGTAATTTATTCTGCACACATCTCATATTTATCTCAGCACTCCATGCACATTTACATGTTTGCACCAATTCTATAAAATCTATAGGAACAGCTTCGTCCTCTGCTTTAGCTATCTTTATATTTGTTTGTATGTGTATCCCCGCTCCAAGTGTTGTGTAAGCACGTCCACAGATACTAGACCAGGACTCCTTGTGTATGTAAATACACTTGACGTCATTTATGTGGACCCAGCAATCTGAAGATTTACCTCTGTGGTGAAAAGGAGCACACACAAGTGATTTTAAAACACACTATAAGAACCACTGAACCCAACGTTGTGCATGTTGTGAACAGCAGTCCATCACTTGTTTTTCTCCACCGGGCTATTGGATTCTGTGCAGCTCAGCTGGTGCAGTTGGGAAGCTAAGGGGCATCTTAATAGCAGTTTTTTAAGGAGCCTGTTTACTGTTTCCACCTGATTTCCAAGGAAGTCATGCGATTCTAATCAGGAGCTTTACACTGATAAACCTTGAACTGTTTCTGAATATTGTGTCCAGGAAAAACTTAATACCTTGTTCCTGAAATAAAAAGGTTTATTGCCACAGATAAAACTGCTACATTTTTACCTCATTCGCCACACAATCATGCCAGAACGACAATTGCTGCTACAGTAAGAACCTGTAAAAGTCAATGACCCCTTTTGTGGTATTGAAAGTAAATGGCTTTATGTCCATCACTCGTGTGATAATCGGACTGAAGTGCCATTTGATTTCAATTCAGTCAAGCGTGACATTGTGATAACGTTGGCACCTTTCTTTTTGAGAGAGAAACTTGTAGTGTTTTACCCAACATAACATGTATCTGTCCCACACACGTCAGTCAGCGCCAAAGCCCAGGTTGTGATTGCCAGGAGCAGGTAACTTTCAGGAGGAGCAAGGATCTGTGTCCCTGCTTATCGACACTTCTGTCACTGTTCTCTGTGAACATGGCGAGATCAAGAACGACATCTTTTCCTGTTTGAGTAAGACCTGTTTTTTTTATGCAAGCCAGCAAACGCTGATGTAAACAATGCAGGACTTAAATACTTTTTCATTGGTTTTATAAGCAACAAAATGCATTTGACTCATGAACACATACAGTGGTTTGGTGAGTTACGCTAAATGTCTGATAAATGAATCCAATCAGGAGAAATTGTGGAGATTAAACACAAAAGTTCAACTATTTGAATCATGAGATGCATCTAAAATGTGGCTCATTCACTTGTCTTGAGTCAGGCTCTGTGCTGAACTCTCTTGAACAGTTATATATATAAAGTTAGTTCGGGGCTTCAAAGACGAGCTGGTCTGCCAAAAACAATAGATGCCTTTAGAAACAGTAAAGCAGATACAAGATCCAGAAGAGAGATACATCTCGTCGACAATGACAAGTTGGACAGAAAGATGTGATTGGCTCTAGCAGCAGTGCTGCAATCCAGATGGCTTTAGGAGATACTTCTCTTTACAACACAGAAACAGTATGTCAGCCTCAGCACTCATAATGTACAAAGGCATTTATTCATTTATCTTCCCAAATAAAAACGTCCCTGATCTTAAGTGAAGTGAAAACCTGTAAAAAAAATCACCCACTAAATTTTATTTTTTCAAAGAAAATATTTTCTTTTACTTCTTAGATATGAATTAAACATTGAATTGACATCCTGCCAATGTAATAAGTAGATATTAGAATGACAAATTAGCTTGAAGAGCAGGAGTTCAAATGAATAATTTATCTCTACAAACACTGCATACTCAAGTCTCTGTGAAAGAATTTTAATTGTCTTGAATTGTGTTGCTTCAAAAAGTCAGTGTCTATATAATGAAACTCTGGATCACTGCTCTTTGTGTGAAAGCAGTCAATTATTAATATGCCAGTCATGAATGTGAACTTGACTGATAACTGAGTATAATGTAATGCTACATGAAGGGATGGAAAATAGGTCATATAATAGAGGGAAGAAAATATTGTGCAGGGTTGGGAGCCTCAAGATGTTGAACTGACGTCTATATATAGAGAATATTTTCAAAACTGTCTCTGCTGGAAAATCCTTTAATGTAAAGGAAATGCAAAGTAATGAAATTATTGTATATTTTGGGTCAAGTATCCACGTCATAAGCCATGCATTAAAATCACATGATTGTAATCTTTTCAGAACGTAGTACGTACTGTAACTAGTAAGCACTGAGGGACTACAAACCTGCACCGAGACATAATCCAGGTGTACTGATGATAGAGACTGAAAACTGTTGTCAAATATTTTTAACAATATGGGGATTTTTGATTTTCACCAAAATATATTCATTTGTTCTCATCCCTCAAAAAAATCGCCAAGATCTGTTCAGTCTTTAAAGAAAGATATCTAGAAATTCACCAGTAAAAAGACCTGGCAAATATGTTTCCCTGCAGGGGTGACAAGAAGAAACACAATTTCTAACATGTATATCTTATATTTTCACACAGCCACCTAACAAATCCTTATTACTCAGCCTTGCAATCATTGCATGTGGTGATTGCAGCATGGTTACTGCACTAACCCTGCATCACTCAATCAATGGATGAAGCATCGTGGGAATTTTTGTTCAATGTTTTAGCTGAAGCGGTTCAGATGAAAAGTTCTTTCAAACGAAAGATTGTTAGATCATACATGAGAGTTTGAAAGTCATGGCAACATGGTCTTTTTCTCATGCTGAGGCTACACAGCAGAGTGCCAATGGTTATTTCCCAGAGAGAGCAAACCCTGCGATAGTGAACTGCTTGTGCACTTACAGCCAGCAGAGTTAAGACGGCTGAGATTTCATGATCAGTCTGAACTTCTTTAATTTGCTAACTGGCTGTATTTTGACCACAGCTTTTTCATTTTTTACGCTCCAGTTCAGCTTTTAAACGATCTGACTCATGAATGGCATAAAAGCTAATTCATCCTCGTCATCGTCAGTAGCCTTAGGTAGCTCCTTCATTTGCAGAGCTGTTGTCATCAAAAAATTTGCTGCTCTGAACTAAACTGCTGCTGTGCAAAAACTTACATTATTACATGACCTGAGACATTTCTTAGATAAAAACCCTGTTTTTTATCATGTTGACACAGTGTGGGGATAGTTTCAGAAATACCAGGGAGTTGAGTATTGAACTGGAAAGTAATTATAGTGTACTACCCGGTCCCAGGTTTCTAACAGCCCGAATAAAGTAAAGTAGTAGTTGCTTCAGTTAATAATTAATACCAAACAATAATGTATGATTAGCCTTAGGTGTACCCATTGGGAATTAGCCAGTGCTAACATGTTAAACTTATGAACATGGCAAACACTGTTCCTGCCTCACATTGTCATTGTGCGTTGTTACAGATAAAGTGACAGAGTGGGAGTGTGTTTGTCAAGTGAAATATTACAACACAGCAGAACCAGGTGAGTTCAGACATACATGAAAAAATATGAAAAACATAACTGACCTGCAAAGTTGAGTCGGCGGATGTGCTTGAGGAGGTGGGTGCCGTTGATGGGGTCCATTCTGGCGCAGAGACCCACCTTCCCCGGGCACAGCTCCTGGTGCATGTTGTGCAAAGCGTGAGCCATTGCATAGACCGCATCAATAACAAACTGCACTTTTCCCTCCTGCTCATAATTGGAGTCTTTTCCTATTCGCTCCTGATCTGTAAGAGACAATGACATACATGCAAATTAGACTCTTGACGTGTACGTTTACTGCATGCATGTAAATCAGGTGACAGCATGTAAACCAGTGCAGGCACCTCCTCTGAGGTCACTCATTTGGCTCTTTGGTCATCGTGTCCAGCATTGGTGTCCATGTTGTTGAGCAGATTGTGTAGGAGAAAGAAAGGTTTTTTTTTATTTTATTTACAAGTGGATTGAAAATGGCCAATCAGGAAAAGGTTGTGTGGTTCTATCAGCCACATCCTGCAATCAGGAAAAATGTATTAATTTAAACACTCAAGTGGTTTCCATGAGTGGATCCAGCTTAAAGAATTATCTACTTGTGTTTGTCCCTGACCCTTGTTTCAAGTGGGCTGATGATGAAGCAGCATATTTAGTGTCTGTTACAAATAATATGCAGAACAGTAGGAAAAAAACACCAGCCTTGAAACCTATTTATAGAGTAACTTGGAAATACTACTGTGTGTAAAACGTATCTTTTCAACACACGTCTCCTGTGTCATTCTCACTTTACAGAGCAGCTGAGGTTGGATGGGACAGTTCAGTGCAAACTACTTGAAACAAGTTGAACCTTTTAAATGGAGACGGTGGCGTCCGTCCAAAAGGTGTAGAAGAAAATACACTGCTCCTCAGTGAGTCTTATTCTTTCTGCACTGAAGGGCTCTTGCCTCTTGCAATTAGCTAGAAGGTAAATATCTGGATGGCTGCAGAGGAGCAAATCAATTCCAATATCTGGAGTGCAAGGTTTTTGTCCTCTGGGAAATCTCATCAGTTAAAAACAAAAACTCTTTCTTGTATCTCTACAAGAAAAACATGAAATCCTCTGAGTGGTTGTATAAACATTAGTACTCGGTGCTACATATCTGTGCCATTAGCTATTAACTATGTGCCTCGGGCAGTTTTCCATTAGCAGCTTTTAAAAAAGTGATGTATTGTCTAATTTGATAGAAACCTTGATTCCTGACCTGCTCGACTGACTGTCCAACTGCAAATTCACTGTTTATTGCCTGGATGTATTTAGAAGCCAATACAGAAGAATCAAAGGAGAGGAAATAGAGACATCCATTCACAGGACAGGGATAATCCCCTTATAGGCTCAGTGTAATAACTCGTGATAGGAGTTTATTAATCCTGGCCCAGGTTGTTCCTGAGGTTTTTGTGGTTGTTAATTGCTGTGAGGATGTGAGGTCTGAGAAGGAGATACAACATGCCAATCCTAACTTTGCCTTTCTCTACACAAGGCTCAAATCTTAAAGCTGTTTCTATGTCTGTGTATGTGCACAAGAGATTATAAAAAGCAGGTGTGTTCAATTTAGATTAACAATGGACTAATTACCAGGGATGAGCTAATGATAGAGCCGCATATATTTATACAACTGCCAAATGAAATTCAATTAAGCTTTCAGAGTTAATAAGCACACAGCGGGGGATCTGCTGCAGTCTTTCCTAAAATACTTTCCATACTGTTCGCTGAAAAATTACCTGATGGTGAGGAGAGCTGTTTAATTTGAATTTCTTGCTGCCATATTTACCAAAAACATTTCAGTAAAACCAAATGTATCAGCCTCCCAAGTTTTTAATGATGTAATCTAAACAAAAGATAATGAACAATGTGCTGCTCTTTTTTTAATTGGTTCAACAAAAGCTTTGGAAACCACTTTACGTTTCCAACTGTTTCTGTCCCTGGGTTTTGACAGTGGGAGTTGCCACTGTTACAATTATATCACAAAGGAGGATTTGTATTGAAGCCATTTTTTGTTTGATTTTTACTTTTTATAGAAACAATATCACCTTCTCATTATTCAGTTGTAGCTTCCAGTTTTATGTCAGTGTGAAAAATAAATTCAGATTAATTACAAAATATTTTCAAAATCAGAAATAGACTGGACTGTTACCAAACACCATTCAGTGTAAAAATAAACTGAAATATAGTCAAGGAATTAATATAAAATGTTAAAATTAATGTGTTAATGTTAAAACCAATATAAAGTGTTCATTGGTAATAGTTAATCAAATTTTTTTGTTTATGATTGTTCACCTTTTCCATTGTTCACCCAATCTTCTACCTTTAGTTGCATGATTAAATTAAAGAGTCTATCTTCACTGTCTGGATCACTAATAATGTTTGACATGTGAATATGGTGCAGTGGCACATATGTGTAGTACAGCAAAAATAAATGAGTAAATAAATAAAACTCTAACAAAATAAAATAAAACCCTGACCTAGATAAAAAGTATTTTTAGTTCAAAGGCAACAACTTTTATTTGCAAGTTCTGAAAAGAAAGAGAAAACATTATGGTGTGAAATTACCATGAGGTTACATAATTATCATCAGTGGTAAGATGAGTCATACACTACAGGCCAAAAGTCTGGACACACCTTCTCATTCAATGTTTTTTCTTTATTTTAATGACTATTTACATTGTAGATTCTCACTGAAGGCATCAAAACTATGAATGAACACACGTGGAGTTATGTACTTAACTAAAAAAGATGAAATAACTGAAAACATGTTTTATATTCTAGTTTCTTCAAAATAGCCACCGTTATGTCTGATTACTGTTTTGCTCACTCTTTGCTTTCTCTGGATGAACTTCAAGAGGTCGTCACCTGAAATGGTTTCCACTTCACAGCTGTGACTTATCAGGGTTAATTAGTGGAATTTCTTGCTTTATCAATGGGGTTGGGACCATCAGTTGTGTTGTGCAGAAGTCAGGATAAGCCCTGTTAAAATACATATTATGGCAAGAACCAATCAGCTAACTAAAGAAAAACGAGTGGCCATCATTACTTTACTTTACTCTGCAATGTAAATAGTCATGAAAATAAAGACAACGCATTGAATGAGAAGCTGTGTCCAAACTTTTGGCCTGTACTGTGTGTATTATGGTATTCTTGTTGTTGTGTTGAAAATCAAGGGCAGTGAAGTTACTAAAAAATGATTATTTGCTGGTCTAAGGTAAAAAAAATAAATAAAAAACTTCCTCAAAGTGTATGCATAAAAAAATATATATGGTTATCATGTGTCACAGAGTTTTGTTTGCTTCTCTATTGACTCAAACCAATCTGGTAATTCTTCTTTGACCTCTGACATCAAGGAGGCATTTCCTCCCAGAGAATTCACGCTCACTGTGAAAATCTCAGTAGATCAGCAGTTTCTGAAATACTTATCCCAGCCAGTCGGGGCGTGCCACATTCAAAGTCAAGTCACATTTCTTCTTCCTTGTTATGATGCTTGGTCTGAACTTCATAGATCCTTCTGACCATGTCTTTATGTCTAAACGCACTGACCTTCTATCATGTGACTGGTGGATTAGATACTTGCTTTAATAAGCATTTTGATCAGGTGCATCAAACACTGTAACATCAATGAACGACCTTCTGAGGAGTCTTTTAGAAATTGTCTGCAGACTTCTTGCTCATTAGAGTGGTTTTTAACATCGCGATGTAAGAAATAAAAGGATTGAGTTCTTCTGTAAAATAATATTTCAAGAATTTTACCTGATGGATCAAAACAGTGAACAGTGAACATGATATTTGGTCTTTGTCCAAATTGCTTTTAAAACCCCTCTATATATAACAGTTATACAGACTGAAGATTACAGAGAGGCTTTCCACATATATTGTTATGTTTTACAGTCAATTCCTCTCTGCAGTTTGTGAGACAGTTAATATTTGTTGCTCCCTGAAAAGCCTTGTGCTCTTGTTTAGATGGGCAAACTTGCATGTTATTGATTTGTTTACCATACCCCTTCACTGAGATATTGTGTTGTCACTGTACAATATTGTCCCACCTATATTACATAATGTTTTTTGATAAATGAAAGTTCGCTTTGAGCCTACGAGCTGCAATACTTTTTTTTTTTTTAGTTTTATGACTCTCCTCAAATCCTCATGTTAAACATTTATAAGCAGCTGTTTCAGCAAACAAGTTGAGTATTTAGAATTTCTTTTGCCGTGAGGAAAGTGGAGTGAAATATTCAGCAAGCTAAGTCCACAGAAACCAGAGGAAATATAAATAAATTAATAGATTTGTCAGGTGTACTGTGTCTGTTAGGTGTTTTTCAGTAGGCAGTGTGATTTCTGACACATAAGTCAGAGCAAGCGGAAGTCTGAGCTCATTACATTACATAATTTGTGGGGATTTGAAGTCAATCCTAAACTTATTTGTGCAGTACTTACTGAGCAATATGAATTAATTATGAGCGCAGGGTGATTATTTAGAGGTGATTATTTTACTGTGTTTGATTATTTGCGTTGCAGAGCTGCCTTTCAGACCACACAGTAACCTTTCAGCCCCTCTGTGCTCTAAGCATGTCAGACTTTGTAAATGAGTCCTGATTTATTCTGCCATGTTGTGTGTGGCTGCTGGTGTGATATATGATAATGAAGATCTCAGGCTGCAACTTCACATGTTTGATCACCCACTAAATCCATGGAGACCACAGCTCGGCTCAGCTGTGCTGAGATGCAGTCATTTTGTGTGCTCTACCTATAGATGATGTCAGTGTATCTGCAGCCATTATACAGCTATTCTGTGTCTATTTTACTTGTTACATATACAGTTCAGTTCAGACAGTAAAGTATTGAAATTTTAAAACAATTTAGTTGTGACACTAAAACTAAATGTCAATAGAGCAGATGCAAGTGTAAAGTGACTGATGCCAGCTGCTAATTTATTATTCTTTACACTGTATATTTACACTAGAGTCTAATAAATCTAGATTCACTTCAACACTAGAGTTAATAACATTACATGAAATTCAGAGAAGTGCTTGGCCATCAGTGTAAAAATTAAGTAAAGTGATACTCAGATGAAAGCAGCAGTCAGGTATTCAACCAAATACATAACAGCAGCTTTAAACATTTTTAACATGTGGTAAAGAAGCATAATTTTGTGGTTTAAATTGGATTATGTTTAATCCCTGTGTTGCTGTGTGCTTATGTTAGCACCATGATTTTAAGAGTGTGTTAACTGCAGTATTTTGGTGTGGTTACATCTAAGTCAGCAGACTGCTTCAACAAATCACACAGTAAGAAGAAGAAACAGTGCTGTTGAGCACCATCATCATCAGATCTGTGTTAATGCATTCCAGCTTCCCGTCAGTGCTCCATCTGTCTGTGGAGTCTGAGGCCCCCTGCTGGTGACATCCGGTACCACAATCTGCTCTCCCTGAAGAGTTGGAAAAAAATGCTAATTGATTTTTGTTGAATGCTTTATAGAAGTCTTCCCAGCAAATCACCTTAGCCCCCTGGCCAAGATGTTATTTCCTGTTGCATGTCTGCTTTCCCTGTTGAACACTCGGGCCTCATTGATTCTCCTTCGTGCAGTTACACATCAGATTTTGAGTGGGAAAAAAACACTGTGGTATTTAGAGAGTAAAGGTTTAATGTGGGGAAAGTGTGGGGGAAACAATAAAGAGGTGGTGCACTCCTTGACGTCTGAACAACAGGAACGGGTTGTCTGGATTTAAATTGCTGCTTAGCTCATGCTGAATCAGTCTGACCTGTAAAGCTTAATATGTGTGTTCGCCAGACTAATTAATATCCATTACACTAATTAGGTGAAGTAGAAAAGGTTTTACACTCAATAAATGAGGTTTTTTTCCTGGATAGTCGGGTTAGTCTGACCCAGAATATAAAACGAGGATTCAATTAGGCGAACCACTTTCACAGTACCGACTATGTCACACTTGATAGACTAATCTGACATGTTTTCCAATGTGTTTCTTTTATATTCATGTCTAATAGGAGTAGGGGTAGAAAGCGGCTTGACATGGTGTGGGCACAATGACTCAGATTTTTTAAAATGAAAGTATTTGAGGGTAATGTTTCAAGTTTAGTCCCACATTTTTTGGTATTAACATCCTACCAGGAACTATAAACCGGTTTATTGATCACAACAGTGATTTTCTAACATAAGAAACTCAAACGAAACAACCCTTCAGTGCAGTTTTGTGCAATCTCATTCTCATATCCTTGTTTCTTTCTGTTGTGTTCACCCTCCACCCCGTCCCTGCATTTTCATTTCTCAGCAGCCTCCACCCCTTCCAACCCCACCCTCCAGCACTTATATTAGTGCGGGCTTCATTTAGCGCTGTGATGCTAACAGCCTATTCTCCTTGCTCATCCTCTCCTGACTGAGCGGTTAGCCTGCAGCGCTAGCAGTACTTTACACAGGGAACACACACACACACACTAACACACTGAGCCGCTGTAACAGGCTTTCTCTCAGCCACCCTCACCCTCTCTTCATCTCTTTTGTGCTCTCCACATGGGTGCTGCTTTTTAATGCGCCTCGTCTGCCTATCTGACTCTCTTTCTCTTATCAGCTTGGTTTGCGGCGAGCTGTGGCATATATTAGCTGACATTATAAAGACATGGACCTCATAGCTACACCCAGATAACTGTGTGTTTGTGCGTGTGTCTGTGTATGTCTCCAGCTCTATGCACAAACTACTGACAGCTCCTGTTCTTTCCTAAATACCAGCCTGGGTGGTATTTAGGAAAGAAAATACTGCTGTAGGCAGCCAGAAGCTGTGTACATGTCACACTGACATCTGCAGTTCTTGTTGTATTTTTGTATCTATTTAAATGGAGATGGCGACAAAAGCCTTAACATTGTTTAACATGTAACACCACATTTTTCTACCAAGAATCTCTAATTGTAAAAAACTAATAAATGCTTTATTTAAATGTCACTGCAGATCCCCACAGGTATTTACTGGGATTGATGTGGCTTAACAGGTACAACACACACACAGGTGGACAGAGGTTTAATCAGCCAAAACAGTCAAAACTGCACATGTTAATTTTAAAATGTGTATTGAAATGTTGCCATATCTAAACACGAACACATAAACAAGACAGTGTTCAGTGTGTGTTTCCATGTCCGACCACAACATGTCAAACTTGAACAGTCTAAGACAGTTCAACTTTTCTCATAATGTATTGTAAAAGTGTATTTCATTTTTGTTGGATCCAGCCATTGTTCACTGAAACCCAGCTGTGTTATACCTGGAGCCTTGCCTCTGTTTGTGTGTGTTAGAGACTGGAAATAATAAGTAAGCACATGCACGCACGCACGCTCACTCACACACACATAGAGATGTGTTCTGCCAGGGAAGTAGGCCAATGCATAGACACACACACAAACAGTGTATTGCTGCTGCTGACCCGGCCTGCCTTGTGTGATGCTTTAAAAGAACAAGACAAAGGTTGATGGAAGTGACTTCCCTGCACCAATCACAGCTCTCCTTTCATTGTACATACACACACACACACACACACACACACACACACATATACTGTGGCTGAGCTTTGAGCGCTGTATCACTGTCCCTGGTCGCCTATTGATTAGTCATGCCTGGCTGCTGTCATGTGCAGGAGTCCAGGGGAAGCCCCTAATTGGCTAGTCCGGGAAAGAGACAGAGAGAGGGAGAGTTGGGGAGGGAGAGTGGGGCAGACGCTGAGAGAGGGAGGCAGCACAGAAATATGAGAGACTGAATAAAAGATTTGTGCGTGGAGATGCCACCTAATTTTTAATTTATTATAACAAAGAGGAAATGAAAATGTAACTTTCTGACCTTTATTCCTTCTGGATGGATAAATGAAAAGAACAAATCTCATGTAAGTTCAGTTCCTGCTTTATAATCTCTACTTTTTGGAATATATGTATCAAACTGTATCTTCTACAGAGTGAACAGAGTGCGCAAATGCATAGGTGGATAATATGAGTTACTGGGAGTGACTGACCATTGGAGTGGAGCGTAATCGTGGAGTAGGAGACAGAAATCTTCCAGTGGAGCGCATGAAGAGACTCCCATCCTCTACAGAAAACAGAGACAAACTAAGAAAAAGCAGGAGTGAAAGGAAGATTCAACTTGTCAAAGTGTTTTTTCTGCTTTTTTTGTGCTCACCTTTTTATCTTCCGACTGACCCCATATCACTGAGAGATGGTGACAGGGTCTAAACGGGAGAAAGCTGAGAGGAGTCTTTAATATCGCAATGAAGGAGGATGCTTTGCTTTTTGGGACAGGCTGATGCTCTAATACAGAAAGGAGAAGAAACAAAAATGCGGACGCAGGAGGGATTGTTTTGTGATTTTCTGATATTCAAGTGAGTTTTCTCTAGTGAGATACACTGTTATAGAAGAAAAAAGGGCTGAAGAACCAACTTTGTGCAGGACGCAGGATGATTGGCTGTTCTTGAGAGGCATGACCTACATTATTTGGGCGCAAGTGATTCTGAGAAGCTTCCATCTTTTGTCATCTCGGTAAAGGAGACAAACTAGTACGAGAGGGAGATAAAAAAAAAAAAAAAGAAAAGAAAGGAGGATCTCTTTGTGACTTTTCGTTATTCTTTGCCGCCATGACCACCATTTTCCACAACCATGAGTTTTGTTGCAGCCCCAAGAAGCCTAGCAGTGGCTCTGGTAAGGGCAAATCTGGTAAAGGGAAGGCCAAGTCAGGCAAGAGCCACTCTCACTCAAAGCATAACCAGAATTTATTGAAGGTACAGACGCCAAATCATCAGCCTTCACCGCTACACTCACCGAAGCACAGGTGCCATTCGCCAAAGCATCTGCTTCCTTCTCCCTCTCCAAGCTACTATCACATAGCACCAACGTCTTCAAGTCATCAGCTAGCTCCGCCATCACCGACGTACCAGCTGGCTCCACAGTCTCCAAATAACCTGCTGCACTCGCCAAGTCATCACCAGCTTAACCTGTCCCCAAGCCACCACCAACTTCATCTATCGCCAAGCCACCACCAGCTTCGTCTATCACCAAGCCACCACCAGCTTCACCTGTCGGCGAGTCATCATCAGCTGCATCATCACCCGCCGGCCTCGCCCAGTCACCTGCTTCCTTCACCTTCCACTCATCAGCTCTACCACCAACCGCAACTCCATTCACCCAGTCACCACTCGCTGTTTCAACACCACCACAACCACCCTCCTCCTCTTCCTCACGCCTCCCAGTCGTTGTCCATCCATCCTTTCCACTCGCCGCAGCTCCCCTTGTGTTCAGGGCTAGGTGGTTATGGGTGGAACACGCTGCCCACCAACCTGGCCACCAGAGGATCTAGAGGGAAGTTTCCTAACCTGAGAGACAGCGTGACAAAGAGTCCCACTAAGAGCAAAGGCAAAGCTGGGGGCCGGCCGTGGCCCAATGACACGTATATCTGGAACGCACAGTCGATGGAGGCGCCGCTACATGTGCCACTTATACATCATTTTCCACATATACAGGCCCATGGGCAGGTAGGTTGCACATGGAAGTATACAGCATTAGGCAGCAGATTCTGTTAGGAGACAGCTTGTGATAAATTATCTACTTCTGACATTGAAGAAGTATGAAGAAGTCATACAGTTGTACTAAAACTGCTGTGGACAGAATGCAGGTATATTAACCCTTAAACACCTGAGACTTTTTATGCTTATTTTCATTTCAAATTCAAATTTATCATGCAAAATCTAACGTGCAATTGCAGTGGGTTTTTTTTCACTAAAACTCTAAAATCAAAATCCGTTTTTGTGTTTTCCTGCTATTCTTGCTTCATTGTCACTGTTATTTCACTCTCACAAACGTAGTATATAGTAAATCAGCTAAGTTGCCGGCTTCTGGGAGACGTGCTGGTGAAAAAACCGTAATGACACCATATTCACTGTAAACTGCAGCATCTCAGCTCTTGGGAACTGTTGGAATTTTTCTAGTTGCGCGAGCTGTGACATAATTATGGTAATCCAAAGACACATGGAGACATATCACCATCGATACACTCGAATTAAAGGGTTAAAAGTCACTACATTTTAGTCATACTTTGTCTACATACCTGTCTAACAGGTGCACATTATATTATAAATATTGTAAATCCTCAAATCCTGGCCACAGGCTTAATTTACCTAAACCTCAAAACGATCAAACCATTATTACTCCATTTCACTGTTAACATGAACTCAGCACTTCCTGTAACCATTTCAAAGTAGAAGCTAACTAATAGCATTTAAATAGACAAAGACCCTTTAATTCTTAACTAAGCTTTTATTGTGAAATATTTGCTGGGACACCATGTTTAAGGTATTTATTGCTGTTGTCCTGAAACTGTATTAGAGGACTGGCTTTTAAGTGGATGTCAGTTTTTATTTGAGGGAATAAGGTAATTACAGAGAAATTACAGCATTTAAGCAGAGCTAGCAGGTCCACACTCTATACTCTTTTTTCTTACTCTTATTCACTCTATTACTGCATACATAACTCGACTTTCTTTTTCCTGGTAAGTGTCGTTGGGATTTGTCTTTTTCTCTCACCCATACAACATCTGAAAAAAAAAGTAAATCCAAAAAGCAGAAATACTAACATGGGTGAAATAAAAAAACAAAACAACGGTAGTTATGTTGTAAAATTCTCTTCTGTTCAAAATAATCCTGCAATCAATACAAAAAGACAAGGTGCTAATACACCTTGTCTTTTTGAGGAAGGATTGGACAATGGCAAGAGAATAATCACCATCTAATGTACAGTATCACCATGTGATGGGAAGACTACATAATACACTGGCTACAAATCCCAAATGTGTACTTATGTCTGACCACAATACATAATGGAAGTATAATGTCAGAACTATAATGTTGCTATAATCTTGTCAAACTGCCCTTTTAAGAGAAGCACTGACAGCCTGAGGTGCCTCGCTGATGTTTTCCACACAGAGCTGCACTCGGGGCCGTCAATTGAATTGCAATATATTCATTTCTTGTGCAGGATGTTACTTTCTCTCTCTCTCCTTTTTCCTCTGAGGGATGCTGAAAGTAATTGAGAAAAACAGAAAAAAACAGATTAGGGGTAAATCAGAGGTTTACTGAAATAGCTCATCTGAAAATAAAGCCTGCAGTCGATGGGACGCCATAGAGTGATGATGATGATGATGGTGATGGTGATGGTGATGATGATGATGATGATGATGATGGTGATGGTGATGACAGCGTGAGAGTGATGACGGTCATTTTCAGTTTTTCGCTGATACAATCAGAAGAGCATTCATATGTAATAGGACGTGTTTCATTGTATATACTGTACAATAGTGTGAGGTGCCTGTGGCTCGCTGTTGGTCGGGTTGTCATTGTGCTGTGCATTTTCTGCGCGCACAGTGATCGGAGATAGCAGGTAGTGATAGTGTGATTAGTGTGATTAGCAAGGCCGCTCTGATTTGATTAGAGTCACGCTCCATCTGATTAACTCATTAGTCAAATGGAGTTTCATTGCACATTAGGAAGACAGAGCGGGCAGCGATATTAACAGTGGAGTATTGTATGAATGTGTGCTTCACCTCTCAACACTGGCTTCCCAGTACTATAAATAAAATCTGAAGTTGCAGAGCGTGCAGAAAGTGTGGTCTGATGTTAGAGAAACTAAACTTTGAAATAATCCTTCAAACAGCAAACATCTGTTATTGTGCAACACTCAGAATTCAGCCCAGTTTTGGTAAATTACTTTTCATGTTTCCTTTTAGGCTTTCGGTGTGTGTCAGTTTGTGTCTGTGTGTGTGTTTTGCTCTGTATTGATTGATATTTAACTAACTGCTGCTGTGCATCATTAGATGCCATGGGTATCCGATCATCTGCTAATTGATAATTAGATCATTATACTTGGTGGTGTAAATGCTGAACAGAGTACTAATGGAAAATCACTTCCCAAAGTCTGTACACACACACACACAGTCTCACACACACACAAACACATGCAGAATGGTACAGGCAGTGAAAGCCACATTTTGTGCTGAC
>OOFC01015960.1:17793-32321 GCA_900323345.1 Pseudochromis fuscus | reverse complement strand
TCTGTTCCCATGTGGGATCAAGCATCCAGTCAGATTGACTGACAGACAGTTGCACATGTGGCAGAGAGAGGGAGAGAGACATGGAGATAATGTGTGTGTGTGTGTGTGTGTGTGACAGAGAGAGAGGAGATAAAGGAGTGGTAGAGATTAGTGCAGAGGGATAGATGCTGTTGCTGCTCTGTTGCACATTCATGTTCTGAAGTCAGGTCGAGGGTTGTCCGTTTGGCTTTTTTCGAGCTTGTTTGAAGCTTGTTTAGCTGGTTGGTGTGCAAACTTTTTTTTTTTTTTTGGGCTACAGAACAAGAGGGGGAGCTCTTACACGGACGCTCATTGGTGCTGCACTGGAGAAAACTAGAGCTGCTGACGGTGGACCGGCGAGCACTAGAGGCTTTCTGTAGAGAAAGTGAAAGTAGATAAGGGGACAGACAAGATGGGTGTTTATGCTTCCCTTGCAAATAAAAGCAGAAAATGAAAACCTGTAGCTATTTGTTACCTAGGTTAAGGTTCGTCAGCAGCTGCACTTACTTAGGAACCAAGAGATAGAAGATAATGTCAGTCATCTGCAGCTGCTCTAACCACAGCTCTTCTAGCACAGGTCTGTCCGGGCCTGGACTTTAGAGCCAATCCAGGGAGAGAGAGCAGAGACTGAGCTTTGAGTAGAGTCACTTGGAGGGAGAAGAGTGAGGAAGGAGTTGTAGACAGGTTAGGAGATTGCAAACGTTGGATTTATTGGATTTAATTCAGGAGATGGTGTTGTAAAATATAGTGCATGCAGAATAGCAGTGTGTAATATTCAACTGTAAGTATATGATCTAAAATGTGAACGTATAGGGTGTGGCGCTGTACTGAATTGCATGGAAACGGTTCTATAGTGTGGTTTGCAGTGTAGTACATGTCCAATATTAGGGCTGTGCAGTATGTCATGCGGTGTATGCAGTCGCTCCATGGTGGTAATCTGTAGCAGATGTACTCGACATGCTGTACCAAAACATGAGACGAGTAAGTCTTTATCTCTGTTGGTCTGTTCGTTTATTTGTGTGCGCTTCACTCAACTTCAACTTTCACAGCAGCAAATTGCATTCATCGTAATATTCTTCACATTAAAAGTAATTAATAATGCTGTTATTCTGTGTTGCAGGCCAACCCCCCTCCAGTGGTGGTCAACACCGACAGTGTCGACACTCCCCCATATGTGAGTTATCTTTCTTTCTTGGTGTCTGGAGCTGGTCTGAGGTTTGAGTACAGGCTGCATCTTTAAGCTCTAACAACATAATGTGTTCAGTTTATCTCAAGTGTCTGTGTTGAAGTGATGTAATGCACTTTGAGGGAAGCAGTGAGGAGAAAGTTTGCACTGTAAATAGCATTGCCAGATCAAAACGTACACAGTTTTCCTTGCATACTTACACAGAGACACCACTTGGCCTTTCTTTAACCTTCTCCAAGTTGTCAATAATAGCAAACACTAACATCAGTGGTAGCCCAAAAATAAACCAGCTCATACAGGCCAACTACAGGTCCTGAGGCCTCTATATATATGTGATGTTTTCAATTTCAACTAAGGCAGGAGCGCCTACACATCTTTCAAACCGAGGTAGACTTGATATAAGTGCCTGCTTCTGCAAGTCATAAAAAAAACTTTTTACAATGCAATCAATATATTATCATTTATAATCCTGAGCTTCTAAAAGCAGAAACAATTGTGCAACTTTCCAACTTCTGTGCATCAAATTCTTCTCTCTATGAACAGTGTCAGCCATGATGTAATATTATTCTTATTTGTTAGTCATTTGCCTTTTTGAGCTTCCAGTAGAAACGTGCAGTAATTATTTAACATTTCTGCCCAACAAATGTGCACGATGATGATGGTGATGATAGTAGCGTCCTGGTTTTTAGACAGAATGCTCAGTCTAGAATTAGATGGATCCAGATGTCATTTTACTGGTAGCCAGCTGCCACAGAGACTCAGTGTCTGTTGTTGTTAGATAAGTTTATTATGTAATTACTGTGGAATTACTCCTTGCTGAACTGAAACTGGAATAAAACACAGACAGGGAAAGATTTTTCTCATGCAGATTTCACTTATTAGTTCAATGATTTTATGGATGACATGTTTTTCTCTTGTACAAAACTGTGGGTTGTGCAAGAATAGGAAGAAAAACTGTTAATTTTATATATTTATGAATTCTTACAATCCACGTGGGATCTAGAAATGAGGCATAAGATGTTTATAAAAGGAAAAATACACTATTATGCCTTGATGAAAAGGATATGGGATAATGATAGAACTTTATAAACAGAAAATCTGGTTTAAATAACACAGGAGCCATGTAGCCAACAGTAAATATTACCAGAATAGGATTCTTCATGTTTGGAAGCAGTTACAACAAGTAATTTTTCTCATATTCATTATAAATTAATTTAGGACAGTCTGAATATAAGTATTTGCTAGATAATAGTGGACACATTCTGCACAGTGGCTGATGGAAGATTGTGCCCTCTGTTTGAAACGACAGAAATTCAAAATCTAAACTAATCTGACTGCACAGAGACACAGATTACAGCCAAAGGGATTACATGGGCCACTGGGATGCCACTCGTCCACTTGTGTGTGCAATGGTTGTGTGTGTGTGCGTGTGTGTGTGTACATGCCTGTAGCAGCTGTATCTGGAACAAGACACTCATCTCCCAGTATAAAACCGAGTGGAACACAAAATATATAATAGTCTGTTCAGAGCAGATTTAATTCTGTGCGCTTTTCATTCAGTCTGAAAACACAGACCTTAATGTGTTTCATAGTATAGGCAGTCCAGGCTGAGCAGCGTGATTTGCTCATGGGCAATTCATCAGGGATGCTCTTAAAGATGACATCATAGATGCATCATCATTAAGCACGCATTATGGGTTTAATCTCTCTTGGTTTCATGCGTCATTCATAAATAATCAACCTTCTAAATTCTCATTTCGGAAATTCTGATACTTGTTTGAGTTGATCTCAACTGATTTCTGTGTTAATGAAAATATTAGCAAGTCATTTTGAATTGGAATTTTCTGCAACTCCTGGATTTGTGTTCAAAGACATTTATGACAAATATTATGCATCCATGTTAAAGAAATGTTTTATTTGGAGCCAGTTTGGAGCCAGTTACCCTGTTTGGATAAGAATATATGAAGGGAGTAGGGAGGGGGTGGGTCTGACCCTTGAACCTGAGGTCACTGCCCAGTGTGTATGAAACTCAAGTTCATCTCATTGGAGACCAGATCAGTCAATCAAAATAACCATGCCCTTAAATCTTCCACTTTTTGATGCATAACATCTTAATGATCTCAGAGTTAACTTTAGCCCATGACATCAGAATGACAGAGTGTTTTGCAGCCAGCCTCTAGTGGCCATTGTGTGTACTGCTGCATTGGCTTCATTTTTGAGACCCGGTTTCTACGTCCATTTCTGTACACAGTCTTTGTATACAGTCTCTCTACGGTCTCGATTGAGTTGTGAGTAGTAAAGTATATATAAGTAAATCCATTCACACAAATGTTGTCCTTGAGTTCAGATTGAAGGTTTGTATTTTTCTTGAATACCCCCACAACATCACTATAATCTCACACCTTCAGCTTTATCTACTCACTTGTCTAAATTAAATGAACTTGCTCCACCTTCAACACCAATCAAATTATGTTTATACTTTGCTGCATCAGTATTAACAACAGACTATATATGGAATATTATATTAGTCACGTGGGGCATTTTACAGCTATTGTTTATTTATCTGTTTTACTTTATATACTGTTCCCACATTTTGTTGCTAATACTTCTGCACTTTTACTGAAGTAGGACTTTGAATGCAGGACTTTTACTTTTAATGGAGTACTTGGAGTATTGTCATTGGTTAAGTAAGGTGTTTGACTGCTGTGCTGCTGATAATTGTGTCTTTACATCTTTATATTTTCCTGATGCTCTTCTTCTGTTTCTAACAGGTCAATGGAACAGAAGCAGACTATGAGTATGAGGAAATCACGCTGGAGCGGGTAAATACAACATACCACAAAAACCACCACCACCACCGCTGTCTATTATATGTGCTGTAAATGTACTTAGTTACCATTATGAATGCTGTCAGGAGACGACAACAAAAAATAAAATAAAATCTAAGAAAAAAACAAAACAAATGTTAAGAAAGAAGTTCAAAAAAGCAACACCCTATGGTTAAAATTTGAAGGGCACACAATTATTAAAAGCTGACAGCATCATAAGATAACAAATGGGAAATGTTGTCTAATCTTGATTGGTGCACAGAAGCATCGCCCACTTTGAACCAGTGAGTAGCATTTTTATTTGTTTTGTACGTTTGCAAGTTTTAGGTTTTAAGGTTTTCACAAACAGCTGACAGCTGACTGACAGTTTTCAGGACCTACAAAAAAAATGTATTTTGTTGTTGTTAATATGAACATTTGTATATAAATGTTTAAAGTACTGGGGAGTAAGTTAAGTGTTTTATTGTGAGAAATAAGTTTTTTATTAATATTATGGAGATGACAGAGTGATCACACTGGATGTTTAAATAGCGTTGAATATAGGTCAGCTGGACTGGTTTTAGATCCTTAAAGGTTGTTCTGTAGAACTTAAGAAGCCTCTTGAGTGAAGATTAAACTTCTTGCTCTGAATTCAACGCAGTTTGTAAAACCATGACCTGGATGACTGAGAATCTTTCTCAGCCTTACTTTCATATAAGTCTGATCTGCTGTGTGGTGGTTGTCTTAGTCCTCAGTTACTTTCTCCTCTACCATCATCTCTTCGTTCTGCTTTTCCTTCACTCAGGCCAATCTCTGGTCTGACTCTGCTGACCCTCTTTCCCTGTCCTCTCCATTCCTTGTCCATCCTTCCCTGTTTTTCTTGCCTGGTCCTCTACCTCCCCCTCCTCTCTCTTATTATATTCCCCATTCTCCCACCCCTGAGGCTGTCTCTTCGTCTCTCTCTCTTTCGCTCTTTTCTCCTGTGACCTGGTTCTGTCTGCTTGACTGGATCTGCTTTAAAGACACCGCGGACATACACGCAAACACAGGCGCAGACATTACTCTAGCTTTAAACCCAGTGACAGAGCATTAGTGAGGGAGGACAATTGCTGTGATCAGGTAACTTGTTTAGTTTGTAGTAGGGATCTACTTTTTGTCATTTGGCAGAAAACCTGTTCAGATTATAAAATAATTCAGACAGAGGTAAGAATTGAGAAGATGTTACATGAGGCTTGGTAATGAATTAAAATGAGAGAATATTGTAGATGCTCCTTGGTGCTAACAGAGATTCAGGTATTTTGTGTATTGGATGGAGTGTGGTAATAATGTATCCACGATGTGTGAGGTTTGGGCAGCAGGGACTTCTGATCCTGTGGACAAATTATTCCACTGTGATTATCAGCGTCTTATATAACCTACCTAGCTGGATCTGGGTGATGTTTCTATTATTAATTACTGAACAAACATTAGTTTACTATAATATATGAAAGTCTGATAGAATAATTAAAATCATTTTCACTTTCACTTTCACTTTTTTAAAACCAGCATTGATGCTCGGACGATGTTTGTTTTTACCAATAACAACACCGTGTGTCTGTGTGTATGTGCAGGGTAACTCAGGCCTGGGTTTTAGTATCGCAGGAGGGACTGATAACCCCCACATCGGAGAAGACCCCTCGATCTTCATCACTAAGATTATACCTGGAGGAGCTGCAGCCCAGAATGGACGACTCAGGTAGAAAACACAGACACAGTTGTTTTTGGTTGTTGGGATGAATTGACATCCATTATATATGCACAGTAACATCATGTGTTTGCTTATGAAGTCATGGTTGAAGCTGTGTTCCCTTTTCCATGTTCAAACTGCAACAAAAATGGTTAAACATGTAGCGTCACACTTGTGTCACCAGTTCCTCTTCATTGTGATGAACCAGGTTACAGTATTGTTACAAAACACTGAAGTTACACAGCTGTGGACATTTGGAAAAGGGTGCAGTGTGGACAGCATCTCCAATCACACAAAATTGTCTGTGATCAAACTTCACCGCAAGAGTTTGCCAATAAAATTACAGTAAAGAAAACGAATTAAGCACGAAAATGAATGTCTTGCCCTCAACAGTTTTGTCCTTTACGAAGGTACATCACTGCAGATGGTTGTAGAAGAGCTTCAGGCGGTAACAGCAGCTGTCCGATTGAACCAGACATTTCCTTTAAATGAGCCTCACTCCACTTTACTTCCTTTTTTTTTTTTTTTTTTTAAATTAAAGCCCACCTTCTCCTTAATTCAAAGTAACTAAAAACTGTCTCTCAGTACATTGCACCCATTCTGTCCAGTTTGAGATTGGGAGACTCTAAAGTCAGTTTTTCCTCCCCGTTTATCTTCTTATGCAAGTCATGTAACTTCTTTACTGTGTGTGGCGTTGCAGGGTGAATGACTGTATAGTCCGGGTGAATGAGACAGACGTCAGGGAGGTGACCCACAGCGGGGCTGTGGAGGCACTGAAGGAGGCAGGAGGTCTGGTCAGACTGTGCATACGACGCAGGAGGAGCCTCACCGAGAGAATCATGGATATCAAACTGGTCAAAGGACCCAAAGGTGAGACACTAGTACAAAAACAGCAGGCCATGGAGTCACTAAGTGGTAAAACATAGATTTGTTATAGTTATGCTGTTTTGGCACTAGTCCACACAGGCTAAGAAATAAAACATTGACTCTGTTGTTTACATGCATCTGATATCCTACTCCTTCCTGACCACACAGTGAATAAATGTGGAAATAAAAATATCAGCCGTTGCCAAAAAATTAAAAAGTAAGATGAGGCTCTAAGATTTTCTGGTTTTCTTCTCAGAGGTTGGTGTGTTTCAGCAGCAAAGAAGCATTAATTGGATTAAGGAAAGATAGCACTAATACACACATTAAGATCATCTGGTTTCAACAAAAACATGAGCTGCTGGTATCTCCTCTCAGGTTTAGGATTCAGTATAGCAGGTGGAGTTGGAAACCAACATGTCCCGGGCGACAACAGCATCTATGTGACTAAAATCATCGAGGGAGGGGCCGCACACAAAGATGGACGACTACAAATCGGGGACAAACTTGTTGCTGTAAGAAACATCTTTAATTTTTTTTTCCTATGAATTTTCTGTACAAATGACGACAGAGTCTGATCATACACATCTGTATATTCCAGACAGGAAAAGAAATAGTTAAATGAAATATAATACAGACATTTTTTGAACAGTTTTTCCACTCTGTTAATTTCCCTCACGATTAGGATTCATTATTACATTAGATTGACTCGTTGTTGTTTAGCTTGACATGTCTATTCTATCTTCCAGTGGACATTCATGTTGTCTTATTGTTTTATCAGTGTTTTTGCACATCTGTAGATACTGATACTACACATATTTTCATTTGTCTCCAGGTAAATGCTGCCTGTTTGGAGGAGGTAACTCACGAGGAGGCGGTGGCCGCCCTGAAGTCGACTCCAGATGTCGTGTACCTCCGTGTGGCCAAACACACCTCTCTTTTTATCAATGACAGTTTCCCTCCACCCGATGTCACTAACTGTGAGTACACATCAGAGAGCCCTCAGAGTATGACCGAAAGCAAATCTTAGAGATGTGCTCATGATTTTGTCAGGTTGTGTAGCCTGCTAGTATTCTTCAGAGCTTAAAAAAACAACTTGAACCGTGCGCTTGTGAATGTTGCACACATCATTGCAACCAAGATGGTGAAGCATTTCAGAGCCAGATGGTGTCGAAGGATAAAAAACAGCAAGGAGCAAAGCTGAAATTTTTGCTCCCACACATGAAGAAAAGCTCCCATTTACTGCTCGAGGCAGAGGCTTTCAGTGGAGACTCTTACTCAGAGCAACTCACTTATGAATCATAAAATCCCAGACCCACCACCATTACAAGCAACCCATCAAGATAACATGTTCAATAGCTGGTATAACACAGACATGCTACAGAAAGAGGCAAGAACAGGAAGGTGAACACTGAGGAATGAATATACAGTGTTTGATTTACAGTGAATGTGTTGGTAATGGGGGGGATTTTTTTTTAACTGGTGAGGAGGAGGGATCCGCACTCAAGGTGACAAAGTCTAGGTATCATTTTTTGAAGGGTACACTAATGAGTACCCTTGGTGCATTATGACCACCTGACTAATATACAGTATATGCTGGTTCTTCACATATCATCAAAAAAGGTGTGACTCCCCAGGGCAAAGACTCTTGTGTCTCTGCAGATCAGACTTGTTTTAGCATTTTCCCCGACCTTCACCTTGTTCCAGATCCAATCCAGAATAAGAGGACACATTGTTGTCACAAGGAGAAAGGCTTCCTGTGGCCTGGAAGCTTTCACAATAAGAGTTTTGGAACATACTTCAGTTAAATGTTGATACGGTGATTCCTGCCATTCATTGGCTTGCAAGTTGTTGTTTTGTTTTTTTTTTGTTTTGTTTTTTTATGCCTGAAAGGCAGCCGGATCTACTCAATGTTTCCTTTCTTTTTTTTGTTTGTTTGTTTGTTTGTTTTTGTCCTTGTTGGATGATGTCTCTTCTGGCTTTACTTTTGGCATTAACTGTCTGTTTGTGTGTTATATCAGTTGTTTTCATTGTATATGCTTCACCTTGCAAGCTGTGTGGGACTTTTTTAACCATGATTTTGTTTAGTCTTTTCCTGTACTCGCTTTAAATGTTGTTTTAGTGGCAAATTTCACATCTGGCCATAAGACAGCAGTAAAATTTGGCTCACATGGCTTGATTAATGTTAATTGTCCCTGAAAATAAAAATAAATGCTTGGTTGCTGTTGGTGGTCATGTACCCACAGCTGACTGGGGACTGGGATTGTCCATAACAATCTGATCCTTGTCAAAATCACTAAATTCTTTACAAATGCCAATTTCTCAAAAACATTGACTGTTTGATGCATCTCTTCATCTGTAAGATAATGACTTACTGGTGTAGTTAAGTTGCAGCTTTTTTTCCCACAGTTAACTGGAGTTGTGTCTCTCATGCATGTCTTAGTTTTGTCTCAATTTAAGGACAGTGAAGGTTAAAAGAGATTTTACAAAACTCACTACAGACTGTGCCCAAAACCAAAATCAAACAAAATCCTTGGTGGGAAAATGACTGAATGAATGAATGAGTGGATGAAATAATCTCTCCCTTTGTTAAAACCCTGTCATCACAGTATTTATTACACTCAACGCAATGGTTGTTGGTTTTTTTATCCTAAATGTATCGTCCAAATATTACTTGACATGACATCTCCAAGTTACCTAGAAATTTAGAGAGTGGGACAAGAGCTTTTTAGTCACCAGATCAGGACTGAAAACACAAAAATAAAAAATGCATTTAATGTGGTTATGCAGTTTTAATTACTAAATAGCTCCAGCATATTAAAAAGTTAGTTAGAACATTTATATGTTAAAATTTAAAAGATATTCTATAATGGTCCCATCTCCCAGACAGTTTATTTGTTATATAACAGTCTGATTATCAGACTGGGTAAATTTGGTCCCCTGGAATAGAGCCACTTGTCATCTTTCCAAATCAGCATATTATCAAACAACATGTCACTTATCACTGCTCTGATCTGACACATTACCTAAACAGCATTTATCACACTGTCATCTGTCAACATATCTGCAGTGCATTTAATTATATATATACTTGATTTGAACAGCTTTAGCACCGTGGGAGCTGGGACTGATGAGATGATAAATTTTGGAGTAGAAGTATACGGTGTAGTCAGAGGAAGTAGTTTCCATTTCAATCACAGAAACAGAAAGAAAGTACATGAAAGTACAATAAATGAAACAGTGTCTTGTGTATAACTTTGTTTCACAATCTTAAAAAAGAAAATGCCATCTTTGTGTGTTTTCCTCCAGCGTACTCTCCACACCAGGACAACCACATAAGCCCCTACATGAGCGGCAGCCAGTCTGTAAGCCCCGCCCCGCTGACTACACCCAGATACTCACCGCTGCCCAGGACCATGACTGGAGATGAAGACATCCCCAGGTAAAACCTCACATCCTCCCGAAAACACATTTGTGTAGACAGTAGAGAACAACATGCCTCGGGAATGGGAGAACAGGAAGTGTTTGGTCCAATTACAGTACACCTATTAAGGCAAGTCACATTATCAAAACCCAATGATTTTTTATCATTACATTTTTTCATTCGATTCATGGTTTCCTAAGCTTAAAACTTCTTGTGTATTTAGTTTAAAAAAATGAAGGTAAATCAGCTGTTTACATAACATAAGTTCATTTTTTTTGTTGGTCTTTGTCCTATCTGTCATGGTTTATCTGTGTCCTCCTCTGAGGTCTTCGGTGAAAGGGTCCTTGACACCGTTTTATAAAACAGACTCCTAGATAGCCCAGAGTACACTGAGTGACCTCTGTCCTTCGCTGCTTGCTCTGCATGTGTGTGTGTGAGTGAGTGTGTGCGTGTGTTTGGCGGTAAAAGACAGATGGCTCTGCGAATTTTGTCTGACATGTAAACTCAGGTCACATATGCGCACACACACACACACACACACATGCGTGCATGCGCAAACGCACGCACACGCAGATACACTCTCAGTGCTGCTCTACTGTCTTTAATCCATTTTAATGGAGGGATTACAGCCTATCACGGCCCTCGTCACTCGACTGGCATCACCGTGGTTACGAGAATATGACTCATTTCGTCATAAACCTTTGGGCCAATCAGTGTGCCTTGATTATAATAAATCTGATAAGCTTCAGACGGACTGCAGAATGGTCATTTTGACGTCTGCCCTTCTCTTTTCCCCAATTATTTTACTCATTCATTCTGTCTTCATCTTGCACTGGCTTGAAAATTGATGAGAGGAATGTGGGTTTTAATAAATGTCTGTTAAGTGAGCAAAATGTATTTTCTGTCTGCTTTGTTTCTCGTGAGGGGACTTCATGTGAAGGAAATTGTAGTTTGGATCAAATACATGAATAATTTTTTTGTTATTCAGAATAAGAGATACACAGATTTAACTTCTTCTGTGTCTATACCAATTCTAATATGTAAATTCAGAGAATCTGCCAAAACTAATGACTAGTGTCCTCTGTTTCTTAATTGTGTAAATCTGTATAGCTTACTGCATGAAGCCAAGGTTTTCTGTGGATGTAAAACATGAGTTGCCACCTTAATGACTGTAGCTGGAGTTTAAAAACACTGATATATAAAAAAAAATGTTTTAATAGGATCGTGTGGCTGATACAAAGTTCACTTAGTAAAATCAGTATACAGAGGTACTATGAAACAGAAAAAAAAAACACTCTCATCAAATACAGTTTTCACATACTCTGACAGTTTTTTAATTTAATTTAATACTTGTTTTACATATAGTGGTCCAGTCGCTTGTGTTGACTTGGCTTTTCTTCTTTTCTACATTCAACCTCTCCAGATTGATAAAAGAGTCAAATAATGAAATAGTCAAAACTGTGTGTTTAGGAAAATGCAGAATTATCTGCAGGTGTTGGTGTTCACACACACACACACACACTCTGTGGTTACTGCTGGACTGACAGTGCAATACTGACATCTGCTGGTGATTATAGTGAATAATTTTAATGGTAAATTTCCTTTGCTTCCAGTGAGACAGATTATATACATGCAGATACTGTGTAGATACAAACAGTCCACCAACTGTTCAATATATAATTAATATTGATAAATGATTATGATGATGAATATGTAATTGTTAATAACAAATAGAACTTCATACATTACTGAACTGATAAATAATTTTTAAAAGGCTTTTTATGCAAACAAATACAGAAGAAGAAAGCTTATGTCCTAATGTGTGTGTTTGGTTTGTGTTTCTTCCAGGGAACCCAGACGGGTGGTGCTGCAGAGGGGCTCTACAGGTCTTGGATTTAACATTGTCGGAGGGGAAGATGGAGAAGGAATCTTCATTTCCTTCATTCTTGCCGGAGGTCCAGCTGACCTCTGTGGGGAGCTACGAAAGGGAGACCGCATCTTGTCGGTACGCTCTCATGCGCACAGTGCACAGAGAAATGAAACACAGCTACTGTCAGCAATACCATTATTAATCACACTTTTGTTAATTGCATAGAGCAGACTTTTGTGTGTGTAGTGTGTTTTTATTTTCCCCAAGAGACTCACTGCTTTGTGTGTCACTCAACCATGTGTGTGTTGAAGCTGTATTTTGTATTTCAGGTAAAGGAAATATGGTTTTAATTTTCATCATACAGGACTCAAGCTGGTTTTAATCCTCACACTGTAGAGACACTGACAGTCCCAACAGAATTACTCTATTATGTATTCATGTATGCAAGTACTGCCATGGAAGGATTTTCTGTGTAAAACCAGCCTTAAGTAAGATCACAAATACTACGTGTGTGAGTTATCGACCCGCTGAGAAGTGCAGTGTTTGTGAGAACGTGCTCATCTCACTGTACATTTATTGCTATTGATCCACTCTGAGCTTTAATACTGTGTGTGTGTGTGTGTGTGTGTGTGTGTGTGTGTGTGTGTAGGTAAATGGGGTGGACCTGTCCAGTGCGACACACGAGCAGGCAGCTGCAGCTCTGAAGAACGCAGGACAGACCGTTACCATAGTAGCACAGTACAGACCTGAGGGTGAGTACCAGAGATACGCGGTATATCATGTCCATCCACCTGTTTTATTGCATGGAGTAACACACAGTATATCAGAATATATGCCTGAATATATCAGATTTTGGGGGGGAAGTTGCTGTATCAATAAAGAGAAAATAAATGCATATTTTTATCACATGATGATGTTGTAGATCTTTGTGTTTGATATTATCTGGCAGTGGACACTCAGTCAGTACATCGCTGCCTTCTGCAGTTACAATTCTCCAGTTTGTGAGGAAAACCCGCCATATTAGGAAGGTAGAAAATGTCCATCAGTGCCATTACAGATAAGAAACAGTGGTGACATATAAGCATATACCAGCAATGATGTGATGTGGATGTAACACATGGTTTAGTCTTTAAAATGTGAGCTTAATAATTAATGGAAAGCCAAAACACACGTAAATTTGTATGTCTATAGCTGTGAGAACCTTCATTGACTTAATACAGTCCTTATCAAAAGAGCTATGTTTCAAATAAACCTCTCTGGATGTGAGCCTTGTTTGAGCCATAAAATAAAAGTAACACAGCCCATTAAATCTAAACGATCCTAATAACATTATTAAAAGGTGTAAATGAGCGCTCATTATCATGTTTTACTACATGTCACTACTCTGTTGGTGGCTATTTGTGATTATTTGGTACATTAACTTTGCATTTCATTAGATAATGTCTAAGATGTCCATTTGTTGAAGATCAGGCTCGCCAGTAAGCTGGAAGTGTTTGTGGTAAAAACAGACGCATGTGGCCATGCACCATTAATTTTATTTTTCTTTAAAACTCAAGTCTAACCATTTATGTGCATACACTCTGTGCCAGCCACTGCTATTGAAGTTTGGCAACTTTTTCAGAAAAAGGTTTTAGGTGTTTTTTTTTTTTTATTTGGTGTAGGCTGCACATTTTTACATCTCTGCTGTAGCCCTTAACTGCATCCTGGATGTTTGTCTACTGGAAGTGAAACCAGGTTATAAGTGCTGATTGGCCAAGCTAATGGCATGTTGTTGTGATGGGGGACCTGAGTACAACACACATACACAGCCAAACACAGGCGTACACACACACACACACTCATACACACAGTCAAACAGCATCAGATCTCCTAATTTCTGACTCACTTCAAAGGTATGTCTACTAGAAGAGTTAGTGTGCGTTGATGTGTGCGTGTGAGATGTGTTTTGTTTTGACCCTTTCCAGTTTTATTCAGTCAGAGAGAACAACAACAAATGTATTCGCATGACCACAATGGATGACACACTCTGAAGAAAACATTTAAATTTAAACTCTTATAAAATAGGGAATTTTAATTTGACTACGCATGTTTAGTAATCAGATATTAAAGGGGGGAAATATTAGAACTTTTGTTTAGTATTTATGTATGTAGGCATGTATTTAGTTATTTTTTTACCCAATGCTACAGATAGCCAACATATAGTATATCATATTTCCTCTTATATTTCGAGTTGGTTATTTCCCCTAACTGTAGAAGATAACAGGCTACTATTTGAAGTTAAGTTTCATATATTTCAAATTTTCCCTGTTTGATAAGTTTAATTAGTCATATTTTTGTACAAAGCATTGTTATGAGGCTTCATAGGGGATCGAGAGAGGAGACGATCAAAACGATTCTGCATGATATCATTACAAATTATTAATCTGAAAAGTGGACAGAAAATGATAAACAGGGCTTTTATTATAAGACATTACAAGACATATATGTTAATTTTTATTTATTTATTTATTTATTTTTCCCAGGATATTTTTAGTGAACGAGCATTTAATTGACTACCTTTTTTTTTTTTATTTGAGGAAATATAGTATGTATGTTTTTTTTAGAGGCCAAAACATGATGTAGAAGTATATTGC
>OOFC01015960.1:0-17773 GCA_900323345.1 Pseudochromis fuscus | reverse complement strand
AGGGTAAATCCAAAACATACCTGGAGAGCCACTATTATTAAAGTCTTATTTATTCTGGTCAATAAAATCCTTTTACCTTAAGACAAGTGGGAGGAGGAAATGGAGGTCAGTTCAGGTTTGTCTTCACAAATGCCTGTATGAAGATGTTGAGTCTTTGATATAAAATAAGTAAATAAAAATAAACTATGAACTTTGGCGTGTATATTCTACCTATGGTTTTTATCTAAGGACCTTGATATTGCCTTCTCTGACTAAAATGAAGAAGAAACTCTTCTCAAAATACTGTCTCAAGACTTAGAAGATTCAGAGCATTTGAGTTGGAGCCAGAATATCACTTAGAATTGATGCATAATAATTAGGCTTTAAATTAATGCATAACCCAGATACCCTGTCAAATTGATATTAGCCTTACTCATCTGTAATGGGGCAAAATGCATTAAGATGTGGAGGGCACCGTCAGGACGTAATGAAGTTTCCCAGGAGCTACAGTATGCAAATGTCTCCAAAGCTCATGGAATTAGCATGAGGATATAATCCATACATCATGCTGAAAGCCGTGATGCATGGATTATGAATTCTAAAAGGTCGTACAAGCAAGATATATGGATTATGAATACTGATTTTAGGAGAGAAAGAGATGTGCTTAAGTGAAGATCACAAGAGAAGTTTCTTTTTTGTTGCAGAAGCTAAATTGAAAGTAGAAGAAGAAGGAAATATCAGGATTGGATGATAACTGTGGCCAAAGTTAAACATTGTAAATCCGTCTCAAAGTGAAGACCCTGTAGATACTTTGATCTGCAGGAATAATCTGTAAAATTCTGTTGCTGTTTGTCAGTTGTTTGCATCTGAGAACTTTTTACTTTAATATACGATATACCTGCTGTAACTTAATTCTCCAATAGAATCAGATGTAGTTTTGTAGTTATTTAAGTGGAGTCCTGAACAGTTTTAAGATGGTTTTGTTGTTGATCCACTGTTGATCACTTTCATATTGGTTCCATATGGTTTCCAGATGAGGCAGAGCAAAGTGCAAAGACTGTATTGATGACATGACATGGACCTTATTAAGTCCTTATTAAATATTATCTGAAAATTGACTGATAAAGTTGTGTCGTAATCTTAAATGTAAATATTATTTTTGATACACTGGTCTGCCTTTGAAGTAGAGAGAGCACCACAGGAGTGTTTTGGAGTGAACACAGGTAAATGTTGCTCACATCTTATGTTGGTACATTATTGATTGCAATATTTGATAGAAATACGAAACATCAGTGCATTTTTGTGTGGGATTCTCTGTCTTTTCTCTGGAGTGTTCAGTAGAATCAGCACCATGGACAGCGCCATCATGCCATCATAAACGATCCTATAGGAATACACCACCAAAGAAAATCTTGTTTTATCGCAAGCATAACTTGACTTTCAGGAGGATTTAAAAATATTGTAGTAGTTTGCTTGGATTAACAGCAGTTACAAGAGATTTAGAATCTACAAGTGAGGTTCTGCATTCATTTTAGTTAATTACTGATGTAGCTGTTTAACTGGAGCCTCCAAAAATATCTTTATGTTAAATGAAACCCACCTTTTTATGTCTAGTTTGCAATTATGCTCAAGATTTTTGGTGGTATTTTGTTCATATTTAACAAACCAAAGATCATAATATTCCAATGGTTGGTTAGTTTGGCTCGGTCCAGCTCTGCTTTGGCATTGTTGGATGTTACGTTGGGATTTTTACAGTGGTGACAGTCATTGGGTAACATAATTATTGAGCTTCCTTCAGTGATGGGACCCCCAGCGAGAAGACTAGTCATGCAGCCAGCATTTCGTGGTTGCTTTGGATCAGCACCATGGACAGCGCCCGGTGATATTAAAAGGAACACTCTACCAAAAACTGACTGTTAATGGGTTAAGAAGGGATTTGAAAATGTTGGAGTAGTTCATTTGGATTAGCAGCAGTTAGCCGAGATTCAGAATCTACAAAATACAGTCAAATTTCTTTAATTTCTATGCTCATCCATCCATCCATCTTCCAGATCCACTTATCCAGTACAGGGTTGCGGGGGTGCTGGAGGTTAGTGCAGCTGGCACTGGTAGAGAGGCGGGGTACACCCTGGACAGATCCCCAGTCCATGGCAGGGCTCTACAGGTTTATTATTTTCCGAATAGTTCTGCCAGAAATGACACATTCACAAAGTATTACATGTAGTTAAATATACAATTGAGTATAATACACGGCCTCCAAAATTACCTTAATGTTCTATCAAACCCACCTTTAATAACTAGTTTTCATGGTTTTGAGGGTTTCCTGCTGATATCCAACTAATCAAAGATCACAAGGGTTCAAGGGCTCGCTGGTTTGGCTCAGTCCAGCTCTAGTTTGGTGTTATATTGGGAGTCTTATTCATGGTCTCATAGAGGGATTGCCCTGTACTTTAGTTTTAATGTTTTCCAAAAATAATCCATTAGTTGAAGATCTTCGGGTCCGTGTCGTGACTCTCCTACAGACCGCATTAGTGACTGTTGAATGATCCCCATAGCAAACCTTCTGTCCACGCTTGGCTTTAGCCAGCACTGTGTGTGTGTGTATATGCGTGTGTCCATCTGAGGTCCATGTTTGTCCCATTCCTGTGGCGATAGCATGCGGTGACCAGCAGTGCTCCCTCTGCTTCACACACACACACACACGCTTCCTGCCAGCAAGAGAGGAACTCATAACGACCTCCACCAGGAGTGGAAATGTGTGTGTGTGTGTGCAGGTCTCCTCCTGTTATTTATATTAAATATGGTGGCCACTGCAGCCAAACACAGCACGGCATGGCACAGAACTGAACCACTCATGGTGTGTTTGTGTGTGTGGGTGGGTATTAGTCATGTTGTGGGGACTTAAATCTGTTTACACAGTCACGCTATGAATACTTGTCTTAATTTTTGGGGACACAAAGCCAATCCCCATAATGTAAATTACAAAGGTTCAAAGTTTAAATGTTTAGTTATGTTATGGATTGGGGTTAGAATAAGTCTACAGTAAATTAATATTAGTAACTGTAATGTCCTGAGGTCATGGAAAGATGACTCTGTATATGTGTGTGTGTTTGTGTGTGTCAGAGAGTGTTGATTTAAGCTGATGCAGCAGATGCAGATCTGTGTTTTTGTCTGTGAAAAGTCTCCATGCTACTTTTAGTACTGCATCTGCGAGTGAATTCATATGTACATGACCAAGTGAAGTTGTTGGAGTAGTTTCTGACCTAGATGTCTTCATCCTCACAATTTTCGAACGATGTTATATCGCAGAGATTGAAGTCCATTGTGAGGCATTGGGTGCAGATTTTTTTATACAATATAATCTCAAAAGAATCATAAAAAAATACTTGAAGTTATGTGTGTAGCTGTACAGTTAACCTCAAAAGTATTCAGTTCTGCTACCTTTTTTAGATACTGTGCGTAGTTCATATCCTGATTCTTGTGTTATCAAACACTGAGCATTTGTACTGTACTTACACAGCATCACATGGGTAAGGAGCTATAAGAGGATAAATGGATTCTGTTCCCAAAGTGTAGTAAGTCATCGCCACCCAAACAGCCCATAAAAAGAGAAGCAGATCATGTTCTCCACTCTAGCTCTCAACACACAGTCCAGATTAGAGTTGTTGTGACCTTGCCCTCAGATGTCATTGACATTAATAATTTCCTTCATATAGCACTTTTCAAACAAGGTGCGCAAAGGACAAAAATAAATCACATGAAAAGACAATTCAGCAATGCAGTGTTTGATTTATGATGCCATGGAAACAGAGATTTCTTCATTTTTACTCCACACATTCTTCTTCCTTGTCAAAACCTGAAGCCTACATGTAAGCAGTAGAGATGAGGCTACACAGGTGTAATAAGCTCACAACATTATAAAAGTGGAATTTGCTGATAACACTAAAAACCCTGCAACACTGGGTAGACAACTCCCTGCCCACTAGTAATACCTGTATCTGTGTCTTGTGGCACCACATTTATGAGTCCAAGAGCTTTAGGTAACTGTTAATCAACCCCAAAGTATAAAAGTCCATTTTATGGTTTTTGTATCTTATCTCTTGCCAATAAAGACTGGTTTTAAATAATTAGATTTTTTACAATAAATGAATGTATGATGCTCCAGAGGTCTGCTAAGCTCTAGTGTTAAAAACAATGCAGACAAAAACATAACCTCCTTCACATAGGTAATAAGAATGTTATTGATGATAACATGAAATCAAATGTACATAAACAAATCAGACATGCTGTATATACAAGAATGAACTACACATACACTATGAAAGGATATTTTGTAACTAAACTATTAAAGTCATATAATTTCTCACCCAATGGCATATCTAAAATAAAACCCACTAAAGTTGCATTGTAGCAGCTGTGTTGCTGCGTCATCAACTGTCTGATACAGCTGCTGTTTGTGCTGATCAGAAAAATATCCAGATATTCATTAAAAAAAAAAAAAACAGCAGTACTGACCTTTAAGTGTAATATTCTCCCGTGCTGTCAAGTTTCCTGATGTGGGACTTTAATGCCTGAAGGTTGACAGCACTATTACTCACTGGGATTACACACAACTGTCTCACACACACACTGTCACACACATAAACACACACATGACACACACAGAGGCGGTGTCTGTCAGCAGTAATACTGAGGTGATGCCGAGAGGATTATCTTCACTTCTGTTAGCCTGCTTATTACACTTGGTGTGTGTTACGTGGAAGATTAACAGCAGCTCCGTCGCAACGCAAAGTTGTTGCGACATCATCTGCTGAATACGTCCAGTAAAATGCCTGCCTTTCTTTTCCTGCTTTGCTCTGCTCTTCCTTCATTCCTTCCTTCCTCTCTACCTGTCAGCTCCTCCTCTTCCTCCCCCCCAGTCCTACTGGAGCCTGTGGTAATGGTCTGACTCACCACCTGCAGAGTGTGATTTAGTGAGTTTGGGGTGACACTTGTAACGAGAAGGTGACTGTTTTGAGATTTGCAGCGTGTTGCCTCATCACTGTGACTTTGAGCTGCAGGGGATGAACATTATTTTTCAGTTTTGACACTCAAACTTGAAATCCATACATTAATTCAAGACATTTCTCTTTTTTTTCCCCCCTCCTTTTTCTCTCCTCTCATCTCTGCTGCAATCCGATCAGTTAATCAATACCAATATAGATTACTCTACAGTATCGTTTCAATTATAGATGAGGCTCTTCCAGCGCTGCTATTTTTAGAGCTGGAGCCTTATATCGACAATTCTACATTATTAAGACAGATGTACCAGCTGAAGGATTTCAAGATTTTTTTGTCTTTCGTGAATGAAACTGATCAATCAAAAAGACAGAAGACTTTCTAACATCTACAGGATGATTAAAAGCAAAGCATAGCTCACATAATGACTTAAAACTGTAGGTGAGTCTTCATTTATGTCTTCAGAGACATTAGATTTTTGCAAAAGCAAAATAAAAAGCACTCAGCTCGAAAACAAAAAAGCAAATACAGCAGAAGATGCTCAGAAACAATGGTGTCCACTGGAGTTTTCTTGTGAATAAAGTTAGTTTTGCATTGTGTGTATCCTCGGAGACTGTGTTTCCTTTCTCATTTAACAGCTGAAAAGTAGATTTTTAAAAATATTTAAATGGTGCCTTGTTTACATTCATGTCCAAAAGCCAGCAGTATTCATCTTCCTTGTCTTTGTTGTTTCGATGCTACTCTTCTGCCCTCACCTGTCAATTAGTGGAGCACCGATAACCTGGCAGCAGGGACATACAGTCCCTGCATGGTTCAAATAAGCAGGGGTTCACTGGTTAAAAAAAAAAAAAAAAAAAAAACATTGCTCATAGCAGTGCTTCTGCTGAAAAAAACTCTGCAGAGAGCTTTGTTGAAATGTTATAGCAAAATAATATTAAGCAGGAAATACAATCCTTCCAGCAGGAAAAAAGTAGACAGATGAAAAGGTAGATGTACTTTATTACTTTATTGATGGTAAGTTGGTAAAGTCTTTCGTTACAGCAGCAGTTTAAGGCATTACAGAGAAAAATGTAAGTAAATATCTGTAGAATACCTTATAAATTGAAAATATACTAAAAATAAAATACAAAATAAAGTGCACAAGTTATAGGAATTAAAAATTTGCTCAGGTTAATGAAGACTAAACAGAGCAGAGTTTTGTTGAGACAGAAATGTTGAAGCTGGGAACAGAATACCAAAAGGACTGTGTATGTATCTTCACATTTATATTTCAGCATAAACCTCAAGAGATGTGTCATCTTGTTTTCAGTAGGGTCCCCAGACACTGCATTCATCACACCTACGCTGATTTACCTGTAGCAGTTTGTGGCCCAATTATCAAGGGTGTCTCAAGCAGGTTTTGTGTAAACAGGATACAGAGAATAGAAGGAGAGGTTTGATCTGAAAGGACAATATTGGTGCAGTGCACACAACTATAAAAAATGTGAACTGCTCATCTCCAGTGGTTTTCTGCTGGATAGCAATGAAGCTGCACAATGCAGAAAAGGTCTCTGCCAGCTGCTGAATGGAGGAACAATGCTCCTCTTGGGAGACGAGAGGAGAGGAGGAGTGTGGAGGTAAATGAAGGAAGGAGGGAATGTGAACCCCAGAGCCATTAGTCTCTGTCATCACCCCCTCCCCCCTGTCGTTCTCCCTGCTTCCTCTCCTCCTCCTCCTCCTCCTCCTCTTCACTTTCCTCTTTTCTCTCTCTCTCTCCATTATGTCTTGTTATCTCCCTCCTCCTGTCTCTCTCGCTGCATCACTCCTGCTCTTAATCTAATAATGCTGCACTGAGGTGATGTGTGTTGACAGAGACCGTTAGATGCTGATCATGTGAAACTTAATATCTGGTGATTTCCAGTGCGTGTTATCACTCGTAAAGGAGTTTGTTTGAGGGGATTACA
Source organism: Pseudochromis fuscus (assembly GCA_900323345.1). Classification (NCBI taxonomy): domain Eukaryota; kingdom Metazoa; phylum Chordata; class Actinopteri; family Pseudochromidae; genus Pseudochromis; species Pseudochromis fuscus. The sequence goes on along the minus strand of OOFC01015960.1, from coordinate 10,853 downwards.
CAGGCTTTTGTAGCACAACATGCTCACTTTTTACACAATATAAATGTTTTTAAGTCATGTTTTTTTCACATCTACATGATTTCTTAAAAGCAAAACCACGTACAAGGAGGAAGTAGATATTTACAGACAGAGAAAACTGAAGAAAACAAGTCTCAGCTGGAAAGAGAGACAGATGGAGACGCAGACAGACATAAATCATGCAGACCAGACAGGATTTAATTTCTTATACTTATGAAGACAAATGTCAGCGTCTCTTTTTTTGCTGCTTCCACAAGAACAGGAAATAAAAAAATCTATTTAAAAGTATGAATTGAACTGTTACTTAAGTCTCCCGAAAATCAATATTCTAAATGCTTGGTCAAGCTTTGCTGAGTGTGTGTGTGTGTGTGTGTGTGTGTGGATGGCGTGTAGACCAATTCCCCGGGCCAAAGTAGGGCAGGAGAGCCTGGCATCGACTCAGCTTCCTGCATGAGTGACCTGAGGAAACAGTGTGTGTGTCTGTTTGTGAGTGTGTGTGTGTGTGTGTGTGTGTGTGCGTGCGCGTGTGTCTCCGCCCTACAGCAAGCTGCTGTCAAAGAGGGGGAGGAGCAAAACCAACGCACTAGCGGACGAGAGATAGAGAAAGAGAGGGGTGTAGTAGTGAGAGAGAGTTAGCATCTGTTGTTTCTCTGGCAGCTGAGCAGCGCTGGACTGATTTTACACACACATGTTTTTTTTTTCCTCCCTCTCTCTCTCTCTCTCTGCTCCACACACATACCTACACACACTTTTTGTTCACACACACACTCGCACATTCACATCTTTCCGCCTTGGCTCTCTCACATGGACCTGGCATTAGAGCCTCTCCTCCAACATCTCTTTTCCTCCCATTTACGTCTCGGGGGCTCTGAGCTTCAGACCCCTCTCTCACACACACACTGATCTGAAAGCCACTGTGTCGGCATCACATCCTGGACGCTGAGGCTGCCTGACTGTCAGCAGCGTGTGAGTACAGCTGAGAGGGGAGTTGGGGAAGAGACAGACCTGAAGTGATTTACTCGCTAACATCTTGCCTCTGGTAACATCACTGTTTATGGGTTGTTCGGTGACTTTGAGTGATTTGGGGAAGGATTGTAAAGCTAATAGTGGATTTAACAAACTGGATCAGGAAAATCTTTGGCTGCTCTAACACTGTGTTATCCCTCTAATGACCATTTATGCAGCACTAACATGTTGGCTCCTACGCTTGTCTTTGGTCTAGTGACTCTCAGAGTGCAGGGAATTATCAGCGATGTAGAAACAATTCCAGCATGGTTGTTTTTTTCTTGCTCTGATAGTTTTGCTGTATCTGTAGATTTTGTTTTAAACGATGATTGCAGCTCTCACTCCTCAGCGTTACTCGTCAGTTTGAAAACAGGAGATGATCAGAGGCTTTGTCTTTTTTTTTTCTCGCTGGATTCAAATAACACTAATATCTTTCCTGCAGCACAGTCTTTGTTCTACAGATCACAAGAGGAAGAGCATCTCTCTGTAGCTCCTCAGTCTTTGTTTCCATTGTTTTAGATCTAGTCACTGATTGATAAACTGCCTTTATTCCTCATTTTCACAGTGTCAGATGTGTTTTTTTAAGGCTTTACATTGAAGCTCAATCACAGTCGTTAATCTGCTTTCTCTCATCTTCCTCCTCTTTTCTGTCCCTCTTCTTTGTGTCTTGTTTGCTCCCTCCTTCTCTAGTTGACTTTCTCTCTCTCTAGCTTTAAATCCTATTTGACTTTATTGAGGCAATGTGCACTGACAGACAGTTAGATGCTGATTGTGTGAAAGTTTATATGGCATGGCGTGTCAAGTTGGAACAGGCAAAAAAACAATGTTAATCCATCAGTTTGTGTTGGATTAGACCTGGAAATACCATGTGTAATGAAAATATTGAAGATTAAACGCAAGGTCACTAGTTTTCCTGTTATTGTGGAAAGATTGGCGACAGTTTTTCGCCAATGTGATGTGTAATCATGTGATTTCTTTATGGTTATTCAAGTCTTGTTCATGTTGTCTGCATGCAGTGTTTAGCATTCAGTGCAGCAAGTTAAACACTCAACCCTGGGAGGGGAATCTTGTCAACAAACAAAAATCAATCAAAGTTTCCAGAACATCAGTCTTTTGTATTAAAATTGTAGCTGGAGAAAAAAAAAAAAAAAAAGGATTTCAGTGTGTTTCAGTATTTCAGCGATTTCAGAGGAGCATGACTTTAAGGGTCTTGAGGGACAGTTTGTTGATGTCAGTGTGTCAGGTTAGTGATTGTTTGGTGGGAAATCAGCTGAGCTCTGATGGGGAAGGAGGAAAATCAGCAGATACTGTAGGTTTCAGATCAGTGTGTGTGTGTGTGTGTGTGTGTGTGTGTGTGTGTGCGTGTGTGTGTGCGTGTGTGTGTGTGCGCATAACCATGTGTACTTCCAGTATGATTGAATTACTCTGGGTTAATTAGATTCTGTAGTCCACAGTAATGGTTCAGGCACACACACACACACACACACACACATTAACATCCTTCAGAGGGGCTTTTTCAGGTTTATTGCCAGCGGCGTTGTCATCCGTGTGTTAGTTCAGAGGTTTCTGGGAAGCTGTGTGGTGTTAAGTAGAGTAGAAGACAGTCAGTGAGGATTTATTACACATATCTGCTGTTTGTTGAGCCACTCTGGATCCAAATACTGCAGTTTACTGTCACACAGAGTGAGCGGATCACTGGTTAAAAGTGTATATTCTTACTTCCTATCATTACACAACTGCTGAAACTTTGTCATTTTCCATACATAATGTACATTTATAATTAAAGTGGCACAATGACATTTTTATGGCCACTAAAAAAAAAACAACGACACTAAAGTGTTTTTGCTGCATGTAGCAGGGGGATACTGAAGCATGGAGCTGCTGTGCTGAGTGTATGAGCAAATCATTGCACTTTGCATTGATTGGCCAACCAGTTGCTCTCTCGCAATTTACTACTTGTCATTCAGGGGAGATGAGTATACAGTTGTTCCTGGCAATTAAACTAAAAGTGCTGTTTGAAAATTCATTGACGTATTTGTGGGTCGACACAGGTTTAGTAAGAAAGACTGCATGCAGTGTGACTGGATTGCATTTATAAAAGTGTGCAAAAGGTGAGTGAATGTTAATGCAAACTGTAATCTGTGTTTTTACTTTAAGTACCAGCCATTTAGTATCTCCAGAGAACAAATAATCCATAGAACCACTGGACCAGTGATACTGTGCTACACCACTGCTGAGCCACTTCAATGTGAGAAATCACTGTGCATGTATAATGGGATTCTTGTATTCAGTGCACATTCACCTATTTACCATCTACAGCACAATATGTAAGCAGCTGAATTCAGAGCTATCTGACATGGCTAGCTGCTCTGATCTATAGTATTCACCTTCAAATCATTTTTTAATACCTCATTTCGATTATATTAAAGTCTAGTAACACTATGTAGTTGTTGCCACGCTATTGGAGGAAGGAAAGGAAGGAAGCAATGTTAAAAACTGAAAGACAATAATCCTCTGGTTCCAGATTAGAGAGACATTATTTTCCTGCGTAGCTATAAAGCTACTTAGAAACATCCACAAAAAGAAGTAACAGATAAATGAAGAGCAACAAAATTCAGAAGACACTGACAAGGTTTTGTTGTTTTCATCAACAGTGAATAGTGTGTTTATCATGATCACACATTCTGAAGTCAGTGTTTATGAGTTTTATACATCCTGCTTTAATTGTAAACAGATTTTTGGGGATATGACGTTTTCCTAAGTGTAAAACTGACTGTGGTTGTGTGTACACTGGCTGTGTAACTGCATGTGTCGGTGATGTTATTGACATAGATCCGGTCTGATGTAACAGGAGTTAATATTCAGATCAAACAGACTTTTCGATTATGGCTGGAGAGCATCCGCTGACAGCTCAACATGTGTGTGTGTTTGAGTGTGTTTCACAGGGAAATCCAGCACTCAGAGTCCTTCCTGCTGTGGAAAAAAAATGAAACAAACTATTGCAATTTTCATCACATCTCAAAATGTTTGTTGTCCTTTGTTATATTACGGCCATTTGTAGGAAATCACTGCAAATAAACTAACCTTTCAGCTGTTTGTTCATGCTCTGCTCTTCTCCATGATCTACTCAGCAAAGATGGTTGAAGTGTAAAAATCACTGTCCCTTAGCTGCTTCTAATGTGGATTAATGTAAATGGTAAAAATAACTTCAACCATAATTTTGTATAATACCTAAATATTTAATGTCAGGATTGTTTTAAGGTGAATTTGTCAAAAAAATAAACATTGTACATTATTTGATGGCGGCTGGATCTAACAATGTTTCTCTTCTTTTTGTGTGTCTGTTTGCAGAGTACAGTCGTTTCGAGGCAAAGATCCATGACCTGAGGGAACAGATGATGACCAGCAGTGTCAGTTCTAGCTCCACATCTCTCCGCTCCACACAGAAACGCACACTTTACGTCAGGTATCTCACAACATACACACACACACACACACAATCACACACACAGGGCAGACAGAGGTGACTGATTGTCCAGTGTCCTTCAGCATGGCACGACTGTTAGAGGGTCTTATCTCAGCTGTCTACTCCATGTTTTGTGTGCATGTGAGTGTGTGTGTGTGTGTCCTGCTGTCCTTATGTCATTCTTGTCCTTGCCTGCTCTGGTTGGTCACTCTTCTCTGAATCACCACATCTATTGTTTAGTTGAATCTGCTGAGCCCAGAAGGAGATTCAGTCCTAAATTAACTACACTTCTGATGTCGTCTCTAAACAACAATCACAGTATTTAAAATATTGACTGAATGCTGATTCTACATAAGTCACATTGGAGACCTTTAAAGACTAACCATTTGGAGCACAAGCACAGGAACAATAAGCCTGATGAGGCCTTAATGAAACACTGTAACATTTCATTGGTTGTTTCAGGTAAGTGATGAGAGAAAATGCTCCCAAAACTGTTGCCTCAGAGCAAATCTGAGGATGTTTACTTCACCTTTGCACTAAAAAAAATGGTGCATTTACTCAAATGATGACACAAGCTTTGAAAAAAGGAAGAGTTGTGATTTTTGTTAACATCAGAAATGTTTTGATAGCAACTGGTTGATTCCTCATGAAATCTCATCTAGACGCTTCAGTATTCTACCTGTGTAAAGCACATAGTTTGTAATGAGTGGATACAAAATATATATTTTTAATAAGGGTAACAAAACCTGCATTTGTTTCAGTATTTCTTACATGAACTCTTACATAATAATAAACTTTAAAAAGTACCCTTTTAAAAGCGAGCTCAGGAGATTTAGGAGAGTGAACCCTTTTAATTTCCTCTGTAAAAAGTTAGAAAAGTGCTTGTTAGACGGCTAAAGATTTCCATACTGGTTTGACAAAAAATATCCTGTTTTTCTTCAGATTAATCAGTGAGTAAACAGCTATTATGTGGTAACAGATTATTCAGCTGAGTATTTTGAAAAAACTATTGATTTTGGTGTGCACTGTGATGTTGACATCATTGGATTTTTATGCAGAACACAAACATCTATTTTACAGTTATGCGTTAAAATTTGTGTTGGAAAAATACTTTTGCCAAAAAAAAAAACATGCATAAAAACTCAGAGAAAAATCTGAGTAAATTGTACATGAAAGGAACATCTGACCTTAACTGTGTGCAAGTGGCCTGGAAGGAAAAGGCAGCAGCAGCAGCTGGGAATGAGTCACCTTCAACAACACACACTCTCTCTCTCTACACACACACACACACACTGATTCACAGAGGGAGCGAGGCCGAGGTCAGAGCGTGTACAGGAAGCTAGAGGCCAAAGGTCACATTCAGACATCTGGGAGCTGCAGACCATAGACTGGATATAGAAACAGATGAAGCAAGTGTGACGTCACCCGTTGGTTTGTGGACTCCTCTTTTGAAGCCAAGAGATCGGCATTTGAACGTTGCCATGTTAGTTGTTTGGAGCCAGAAATTACCATATTTGTAGATGAAGGGAGGACTGAGGAGGCGGGTCTAACCCTTGAACCTCAGATCACTGCCCAGTGTGTATGAGTCTGGAGTTCAGCACTGCTCTCATTGGAGACCAGGCTTGTTGATTCTGCTCACCCTGCACCTAAATATTCCTCTTTTTGAAGCCTATTATCTACTTAAGTAGGATTTTTTTTTCAGATGGATCACCAGATAACTGATAAGATAAATTAACTTTAGCTAATGACATCAGAATGACTTGTAAAAATGATTGAAAATGTGTTTTTTTGAAACCAGCCTCCAGTGGCCATTGGGTGTATTACACCTTGTTGCACTTCTGCATTGGTTTCCTTTTTCAGCCCAGTTGTTTGGTCCATTTCTGTACAGTCCATGCTGCAGACCAACAAATGTTTAATAATAACTCTTTAATTGTATAACCCCTAAAAATATTATTCTTCATTTTTTTTGTGTTTATTTTGATTTCTTGCACCTTGTTGAAGCGAGATGCCAGAGGACCCACAGTGGCTCTGCCTAAAATCACCCCATTAAAATAAATGATCCCCTTTGTGAGCTACATATCTAATGGTTAATTATGAGGAAACATGGCATTGCAGCTGCTTGGCATCATGCTTGTTAAACTTTAAAGCAGTCAGCCACAGGCATGACTATCATTAGCATAAATTAAGTGTGCAGCCACAGTTTTTATTTGGGTTTTGCTAAAAGCGAAGAGGAATGGCCTGTCCACTGCTCATTTGATTAAATGCAGAAGATGCCTGTATTAGAATGTCAGCCACCATCAGTTTTTATGTGGACTGTTATTATTGTGAAGAGTGCTTCAGACGGCATTTAAATAAAATTCTACTGTAGAAAATAAAAATAAATTGGGTATGAAAAAATGTCTACCCTCCTCTTGACAGTTTTTTAGTAATTACTTTGCTGTGAGTTTCATAGAAGGATCAATAATTCTGACCAATACAGACACTCTCTAAAATGAGGGTTTACAGTGATAATAGAGGCTTTACACTGGCAAAATCACACTTCCTGTTAAATGCTCACGATGAAAGTATTAAAATGCTGATATTTAGTATAATGTTTACCTTGTTTCCCTACCTTAGTTGAGTATGTTAGCATGCTATCATTTGCTAAATTATTGTTAAAGACAAAGCATTGATTAGGCTGATGTCAGCTGATGTATTTCATCCAATAATGACCTAGTAGGCCTTTGTTTACTTCACCTACAGGAGGTAAAGGACTTCTTTCTGAAGCAGGCTTCAGCTAAAGGCAGGGTTTTATTTCTAAATTCCCATGCTTGATAAGTAGAAGTGAACAAAAAAGTCTCCGTTTGAGGCTTCAAACAGGGTTAGGAGTGAAGCAAAACTCAATATCTCCTCTCACAGTTTCAAATTAGCATTTAGTCACTAACATTTAGACCCTTTCTTTTTCAACCTGGCTTTTATTTTGAAACATTTGCTTGAGTTTTAAATCTGATGTCTGTGGTGACATCCTCACGCTGATGCCATGGTAACGATGCAGTGGTTTACAAGAGCTGAAAAGATGAGAAACCATTGCCAAGGAGTTGGCTGTAGCACCTATAAGTATGTGGGAAAAGCCAGTAATGGGCACAAAATAACATTAGCTGTCAAACTAGCTGTCAGTTCCGATTCACTGACCAGTAGGTAGCCAGGGATGGGTTTATAAAAACTCCCTCATGACTCCATTACTTAGTGTTTTCCCCCCTCTGCAATATTTTACATATTGTAGGACAAAATGAGCACTCCTGGTGACGGGGGGTGGTAGGTGTTATATCATTAATGCACCATGGGAGACCAATACATTAGTTCTATTTTTCATGATAGCATTAGAGAAAATGTTATTACGGTTGATTGTGATAGGACATGATAAATGACAATCACACTACCCCACTAATGTAAATAAAAACACATCAAAACTTAAACCAGGACAAAATGTCAGGCTAGATAAAAATGTAACCATTAAATATATTAAGAATCACACACAGTAGAGTCCAGAGTAGCCTGCCAGAGTATGGCTGTATAATTATAGATTTAATAAGGACATTTCCATGTGTCAGGTATTTATTATGACACCCCCTGCAAGTTAATGAGTTCCTCAATCTAAATGACAGTGTTCCTCCAAGTCCTGTCGCATTAAGGTCAGGATCTCTTCAAGGTTATATAGAATATTATAGTAACCCCTGCATAATAAATCACTGTCATATAAGAAGTTCCTGTATCTGGTTACTATCCAGAAGTGACCAATCAGCATGCAAATGTTAAACAAGAAGCCTCAGACTGGCGGCCGATTGGTCGAGCCGAGGTTGTTGATGCGTGACAGATTGGGGGTGTCTGGTGCTCTGGGCTGTTGCTGCATGCTCATGCATGTACGTACCGTATGTGTCGACCAGTTGCACCATATGCACATATATATATAATATGTACATGGAAGACAGAGAAACCTGTCCTCAGAGGAAATGTCACTGGAATAAAGTGACAGATGAATGACTGTGACCATGACTGTGTGAAAGGTGTGTGTGTGTGTCTGTGTGTGTGTGTGTGTGTGTGTGTGTGTGTGTGTGTGTGTGTGTGTGTGTGTGTGTGTGTGTGTGTGTGTGTGTGTGTGTGTGTGTGTGTGTGTGTGTGTGTGTGTGTGTGTGTGTGTGTGTGTGTGTGTGTGTCCTCTCCTTTATTCTTCTCTCCTGCTTCATTTTACCATTATGTTCTATTTTAAACACACCGTATGGCTCGATATAGCGCTGCACCCTAATTGAATATTTCACATCAGAAAGGCAGGGATTGCTGTAACATATATGAGCACAAGTCCCCACTGAGGGTACACAGTGTATTTTAAACGCTCTCTTCTTCCTCCTCCATCTTTTTGCTCACTATTAATACTTAAGAAATTGAGCAGATCAAAGCCCCGACAGAAACGACGTTCAGTCAGTTTTACTCTGCAGATGTTATACTCGGTAAGGATCAATGCACATATAAAAATGTGAGTCATTGATTCAAGGCTGGGGTTTGAGGCGTATATATAGAGGCTTTGTGTCTTGCTGTGCACTGAAAAGTGATATCTGCCTCTGCTGTGCTGATTCCTGGAGCTGATATCAATTTCGAAGCATTTTAAAAATGCTTCAGGACACTGGCTTCTAGAAACCGAATATTGTGGTTTCAAATAGCTCAAGGCCTTTTTTGAATTGAATGTGGTGTGACTTCTATTGTTAGAGCTTTTTGGAGACTTTTTTCCTCTACACTGAGAGAATGTGGTTTGTCTTCTATACAGAGTCGAAAACCCTTTAGAGGAAAATGTTGAGCTTTAGAAATAACATTCCCATAAACCCCTGTAGATTAGATGTCCTTTTTTTGTGCAAAGAGCTGTTTTTACTTACTGTTGCACTTCATCAGCTTCATGTAAAATTTCACTTTTGTGTAAAAATCTAGCAAGGAGCAACATTTTTGATAATCTGACACCAACAGTAGACCTACTTGGGAACCAGTCTAAGAGCAAATTACAGTCATTAAATGTGTAGCTATAATGTCAGCCACAGGTGGTACACTATTCTCTATTGGTTCTGTCCATGTCAATTACAGACTGCAATGTTTAAAATGCCATCTGGGAAAAATTAATTAAATTCAACAAATTGCTTTACAGGGGAGAGCTGGAAATGTTTTATTCCCTGTTCCCCTGTTTTTGTTATGGTTACATTACAGTAATTAATGTGCGCTCCCTTACTGGAGTAATTCCTGTGAGGTTTCCACACAGGAATGAAAATGACTGTAATGCTGAGCACAGGTAATTGATTTGGAAGCACATTTAGCTGCAGCCTCAATAATTTTACACACCATCCATCAGTGTAACACGGTACCTGCAAATGACTTGGGGTGAGTGGATCTGTGTTGTGGAAGTGTATTAAGATTATTTGCACACCTGACAGCTGTTATTTAACGTATGAATCTGTCAAGCTGCTGATGTACATGTGCCCATGAAGTGTCCAACCTTTCACCTGGTTTTTATTTTACTATTTTAACCCTAAAATGGTTTCTGGATACAGTCATTAGACATGTTATATCAAACCAACAATTTAAAATACAATCAAAAGACACTGGCTACGTATTATGTGTCGTTATTGGTTCAGATTTATTGTATTTTGGTCAAATTTTGTTTTGTAAAAAAGATTTTGTCTTTTCTTGCTAAACACTTTTTATCTCCCACAGATATATTTATGTGTTGATTAAGATGTAATAAACTTTTTTTTTAACTTTATTTACATTTAGTCCACAAAAAATATATAAAAGTAAGACATTAATAGTTATTTAAAATATTTTAAAAGTTGGTGAATGAACAATAAAAACCAGGGAGAAAATGTTGAATTGACTTCCAGTAAATGGGCAAACCTGTAAACTGGAAACTAAAGGGATAATTTACCTCCGCCAAGGAGGTTATGTTTTTGTCTGCGTTTATCTGTCTGTCAGTCTGTCTGTGTTCAAGATAACTCAAAAACTTATGGACGGATTTGGATGAAATTTTCAGGATATGTTGGAAGTGGGAAAAGGAAGAACTGATTTCATTTTGGGGGTGATCCGCCACACCATCTGGATCCAGGAATTTTTTAAAGGATTCTCCTCGCAAAGTCTCTCCTCGGAGGCGTCCATCTTGATATGCTAGCGCAGGCGCAGTGCAGTTGCTTGCGCCCTTCGCACCCAGGCGACGCACTCACATTTTCGGAGCTGTACGCGGACGCCTCTGCGCCTGTCCGCTCGAGCGCTTCCCGACGTGTTCCATGACATTTACGTGACGCGGACCCTCGTGCACCACCATGCAGACATGCGGACGCGGAAAGTATCAATT
>OOFC01015953.1:0-13664 GCA_900323345.1 Pseudochromis fuscus | reverse complement strand
CATCGGGTATCGTTTTATGGTTTTCCAACCTGGAGGCAACATGAGGGAGCCCAAATGTCAGAACTGAGAAAACGAAGACGGCTAGCTTGGATAGCAGCAGTGAGAAGGGTGGACATCCAGTTCTCTTCTGACACCCCAAAATATCTGAAATTGTAAAAGTTGTTGCCATTGTTGTCTCAGCAAGGCGACGGCATTATTCATCAACTACTGCTGCTAAACAACAAGCTCGCGGCTAGCTCGCGGTTAGCTCAGCAGCATCAATAAAATAAATAACTCCACTCGAAAAAAGGGTTGAACAACTTATTTTTGACACCGATCATTTGGAGTGTTGGGGCGTTTGTCTAACAAATTTAATGCATATTAGTATTCATGATAAGACAGAACTTTAGTAATAAAATATGATAAATGCTCGCTCACCTGTGTCCGAATGACGATCAATTCACATGGAGGCTTGAACACACCCAAATCCTGTACCCAACCATTTGTGAATTCTTTTGTAATTTCAGAATTGGTTGGTGGTGTAAGCGCTGACTCCACAGACGAGATATAAAAATATGTCTGCAAAGGCCAAGTTCGGGAGGTCTTCTGGGTCTCTTGTCCATTGCAGCACTTCATATGGGTCCAAATTTCCAATGCAGGCAATTTTTTGGAGGTGTCTCTGGACGCAATCTGTCTCAATACAGTCCAGTTTCTTTTGATCTGCTTTGAAGCATTATTTTCAACTGTGGTACTCATTAGCAAAAGGTTTGTTTTGATTTTTTGGCCTGGCAAAATGGCGCCCACGTGCCATAAGTCTTTGCGCTGTGACGTCGGTTCCAAAGCTCTATACATGGCTACTGTGGCCATCCGGCAGGAGGACACGGGGCCTTGGGTCATCTTTGGGTAGCTGCTCTGTAAACATCAGAGCCCACTCCAGGAGCAGGTCACTGTTTATCCAGCTGTTGTCAGAGACCTTGACTGCAACATTTCTGGACTCCCGTGAAGCCACTCACTCCTCAGTCGCTTCCCTTTGAATATCATCAACTTATGGCTTTTTATAGCACGTCACCTAGCAAAACTGGAAACATCTCAGGTTAGGACAAAGCAGCTGTATGATCAGCTCATCACTTTAATGAGGGACATCAGGTTCTGGTTCTGCTGCTGGGGCGGGGTTGTCATTTCAGGCAGTTTATTAGGTCAAACACAGAAAAACATGACAACGTCTGAACAAAAGTATCTAATTGTTACTCTAGACCACAGAAAAATAAACCAACTGTGCCACGCAAATGTGCTTTTCGCTATTTTAAGGTCAGGCACCACTGAGCCAGATTAGCCCTCCTCAGTTTGAAGAGTGTGCACAGCAGCACAGTCAGTGGGAGGGAGGAGGTGGCTGCACTTTGATGATTCTTCACTGCACAGGTATTTAACAAACTCAGAGTCCCTTAAACATGTTGATGTTATGTTGGCACATTTACCTGTTGAGCAGTGTGCTGAGATAGCAAATGTGATATAAAGTTTTCTGTCATTATTTGGGGACATGCCTTCAAAAACTCATTTGATTGAGCATGATGATGTTGGTGATGGAAAACCTATTCATCAGAGGTCCCTGAAGAAAAATACTGGAGGGACATGCTTGACAATAACATCACTGTAACCTTGATTTCCAGATGGACTTCTGGTCTGTTTGTAGAAAACTCTGACAAGTCCCCACACCCCACTGATTTTCAAATGAAAATGGAGTAAATTCAGTTCCCACACCAGATTCTTCTCCTTTGCCACATGTAGATGATTACATTGAAGTTGGTGCAGCCAAGCATATGAGCAAATGTGATATTTTAAAGGGGCACTGGATACTATGATGTAAGAATCCACAGACATGGACATGTGTCCGAATGTCCACACTATTCTCTAACCCCTCGTTTGCTATATAGTGCCGAGCTACATAGTGAGTTATATAGTGCTCTGAATCAGCTGGCGATTCGGACACGAAGCCCCCTACTTTCTCCTGGCGTCAGATCATGTGACCACCAGCGGTCACCATGGTAACCAGGCCACTACGGCTCACGAAAAATATAAACTCAAAAGAAAACCCAATTATTTATGTGTATTTGCTCAGTGATATTGCATTTCATTCTTTCCTTGTTGTTTTTATATTCAATAATTAAAAAATAAAATAAAATCTCTACCCCACATCGCACTGCTCCCGGTCCGCCATCTTGTCTAGTGACCATCTTTTCAAGATGGACTGTGGGAAAATTTGAGTGCACTGCTTTTTTCGGCTTAAGCAATTCGGATACGACTGGAAATGGCGTAACCCCCTGTATAGTGCTCTATATAGGGAATAGTGTGGACATTCGGACACAGCCTTGGTGAAGAAATCACAAGTCACATGTGACCCCAACATCACTGGAAAGACAAAGTGATAGTGGCAGATAAACAAATTACAAATGTCATATTTCCATCAGGTTTTCTATGTTTTCAGTAGTTTGATGTTTGGTTGAACCAGTTTTTATTACATCAACTTCTTCTGCAGCAGCACCTCGATGCCCAACTCTAGATATAACTGTGCTGAGGAACCTGGTCCAAACATGGGATTGGATGAAACCTGGTGTCTCCAGCAGTGAAGTCTTTCTGATGAAACCTCAATCTGCTGTGAGTGCTAGTGTGGTGTCCTTGTGGTGTTTGCACACATAAAGTCATTGAGGTGTTTTTCTGTCTGGGGAGGAAGGGGGTTTGAATGTTTGGGATTTCAAAGTTAAAGTTTCTTTCCAACACATGGCAACTGACTGAAAATTAACGACTCTCAAATGTGTTTATTTGTGGAAAACAGGCAGAAATCCCAGGCTACCAGATCTAAGAGCAGGCGGAGGTTTAGCAAAATAATGATGATGATTAAAAGAGAAAAAAATTGAATGAATGATGAGAAACAGGAGAAAGATGAAAGGTTGTTTCATGGTACCTTTGTCAATCAGGACTACAGTTTACAGATATGCACCTGTTTGAACTAGACAGGGAATAAAGAAGAAACCAAAAGTAATTACTGACTAAATACACTCGCAAAACAAAATGACGAGCGAACAACGTATGTTCTGGCAGTTAAACCATTGAACTGATGTGAGCAGGAACAACACACTAACGACAAATCATCACCAGACAAACGCTTTCCCACCAACTTAATATCAACTATGCAAACACACACAAAAAAACAAACGAAGCAACTGTGAAATAACCTAATTGCAGTGCACACAAACAAAAAGCTCTTGGTGACTGACAGGGTGGATGGATCCCAACACACTAGTAGCTCATTTTATTTAGTTTTTGTCTTCAGTACTGTTGGAGGGGAGCAGGTTTGTGTTTGCACACAGATAATGGCAAATAAATTGTTAAAGGTCACAAACATTGGTGTTAAGATAAACTGTTTAATCCTAAAACTGGAGTGGCTGTGAGTCGCTTATTTTGACCTAAATATAAATATTTTTTAAAAAAGCCAATTCTCAAATAAATTAAGGTGACAATAGACACTTTTGAATAGATCAAAACAAAATACCTTATAATTATAAGTTGAGAAAATAACCTTACATGTTTGGTATTGACATTTAGGATTTTATTTTAATTTTTGAGACAGTATTGGAAGCAGAGTGGATCAAAATACCAAAGTGACCACGTGAAGCTGCTAATACAAACCGTAATCATTTCAAATTAAAAACCCACAAGCATTTAAGATAAGATAAGATAAGATAAGATAGTACTTTACTGATCCCCTTCTGAGGAAATTGTTTCATTTAATGGTTTAATTTTAGTTGACCGAAAACTTTAATTTCTTCAAAGTGGTCTTAGGCCCTGTCCACACGGAGACGAAAACGATGTTTTAAATCTTTTCCCCCTAAACCAGAAATTTCTGTGTCCACACGAAAACACCAAAAACGCTGCAGTCGATCTGCCAGGCCTGTATGTGGCGCTGTAACGCTGCCACAGAAACACATGAAAACAGAGAAGAAGACACAGAGCATGTGCATTAAACTCGTGAGAGGTAAAAACAACACCCACAACAACACACACTTGTTGCTCACGGTAGTTGCACAGATTTTGCTGTAAAAGCCAAAACAAGCTCAGTAGCTGCTGCAGCACTAACGCCACGCTGTATTCTGCCATGGTTACTGTTGTTGTCGGGGGTGAAGGAAGAGGCGGGGCTACAGCAGCATCATTTCAGGAGATTGCGTGTTCGCCGTCCACACGGAGATGCAGCAGGTGGCATCTTCAGACTTTCTCACCCTCTTTAGTCATACCTTCTCCGTTTTACTCTTTTCTTTGTGTGCTGGGATGTATCCCAATGTGCAGCTGGTGTTTGAGGACCTCAACAGACACAGAGTAGGTGCAGATATAATTTGATTTAATTTCAACTGTGGGCAACACAGGATTAGTCAAAGAATGTGCAGAAGAATCCACGGAGGAGGGAGCAGGCAGAGGGACATGTGGATGGGCTGCAGGTGTGAACCAGTCCTTCCTTCTGGTCTCAGGTGTGCAGTTTACACTCAGACTCACTGTACTGGACCAAAAAAGAAAAAGAAAAAGATCCAACAGGATTTGTATAAAACAACATATTCTCATAGCCACAACTGACTATATATAAAAAAAAATTAAATAAAAAAATTGCTTCAAGCTTAGGGACGAATCAGATGCTGGGTCTACTTGAGTGAGCCTTAGTTGCAACTTACCTGACGAGATAAATGTGTGGACAGGAAACCAGAGGAAGATGGGAAATAAATGTGCAAAGTCAGGCAGGTCACCATCACCAATTATTCTAATATTAATAATAGCATCAGTTAACACAGGGAATAAACCTTTACTGGGGCAAAAAGACACAATTTTCACGAAACAAAAAGGTTAATTTGGCTCCTACATACACTTACTAGTACATTTATTTTATTTGACATTTTCTTAACCAGGCAAAAATGTTTAACAACAGGTTCTCATTTTCAAACATTTCAAAAAAACTAAATCAAACCATGATAGTTTCATTATATCAGAGATACTGAATGGTAAATTAAAATCACTGAATCACTGACTAGAAATAAAAAGTGGAGAATCCTTCATTGTTAGGGCATTTGAGGATCGAGCAGTGACGGATGAAGAATTATGAAAACTGCAGCATTGCGACCTTGATTGACACTTTTTAACTTTAAACCCTGATTTCCACTGTTGTAAGGTGACACTGTTAACCAGACCGTTAGATCTTATTTCTCTAACTGAAAGCTTTCATTGTTGACTACTCTCAGATGGCTGTTCAGAGGGTGTTTCACTCTGCTTGATTATGATTGATGGAGGCTCAGATGAGAGAGGAGAGAGGAGGGGAGTTAAGTGAACATAGGTGTAAATTAGTCATTGGCCCCGGAGCTACAGTCTGACTTTGCTCCAGTATCTCAGTGACCCATCTGATTGGCTGCGACTACAGCTGTTGGCATGACAACATGTCACACAGGGGTTGCCAAATGTGAGATGAAACAACCTGGAAGAAGTCTTCATTAGGTGAGAGTCTGTCCCCTATAGGAGCGCTATATAAAGATCCAATTATGATGATGGACTAATGGAGCCACTGGCAGGAGGTCCTGATGCACAAAGTGAAAGGACAAGACATCTGAGACGAGTTTACTCATGTGACCCAATCACTGACTGCTGAACACAATTTATAGATTTTCATGCTGAAGAGTGACATCAATTGAAGCACACACACACACTTTTATTACTATTTATATTATTTCTAATAAATTACTATATTACTATAGTAATATAGAATTACTATATCCATTCATTCATTTATCTTCTGTACTCAGTTGTTGAAGTTGGGTCTGCTGGAGCCAATCCCAGCTGGCAACAGGTGAGAGGTGGGGTACACCCTGGACAAGGAGGTCTTTCAAAATGAATAAACAAGGGGATGTATGTCCTGACCACAGACTGTAGAGCAGGGGTCTCCTGGTCCTCGAGGGCCCCCATCCTGCATGTTTTAGATGTGTCCCTCTTCCAACACACCTGATTCAAATGATCAGCTCTACATCAAGCTCTGCAGAAGCCTGATAACGATCCTGATCATTTGAATCAGGTGTGTTGGAAGAGGGAAACATCTAAAACATGCAGGATAGTGGCCCTCGAGGACCAGGATTGGAGACCCCTGCTGTATAGAATGGACAAAGCTAACATGATGTCACCAGCTGGTACATGGACTTGGATTTTGGAGCCAGGAGTGAATGAATGGAGGGTTGAGGACAGGAGTGCTCCAGGATGCTCTCTGATGTGTTTTGGACTTGAGGTCAGGTTTAGTCTTTGGTCTGATAGTTGTCCTCTTTAGTTTAGAGTCAGGAGGAAGTAAGACAGACTCTGAACTAGATCTAATATGGAGTGGTGAAATAAGATGTTACTGTACCAGTTCTCCTTTCTCAGCTGCACCTTTATAGACAACGAACAGTCTCAATGTCTTCAAGAAGAACCATTAATCACAGGGGAAAGAAACAAATAATTGACTGTGCCTGGATTAGGATAGCTGGGATCCTTCACAAAATACAGTATTTTTGCTGTAAAACTGTGTGAACAATATAAAAGACACTAAACAATAGAGACTTTGGGGTATTTTAAAAGACAGTAAGTCTTTGGGTCCCAGCACTAGGCCCAAATAAGACATGGTAAACTACAGCAAACACTAACTCGACACTGAAACTGCTCAGAGGTGTTACCTTAATAATGCATTGCTCTGACAGAGACCAGGGACATTGCTTGTCGTACAAAACATGACATGCATGTGCAGTTTTCATTTGTAATATGTGTTTAATCCTTTCATATTAAAGGTCCATGTAATGTCACAGGGGTTTTAGAGGTGGTTTTTGATCATGGTGATCTGCCTGCTCTGTGAGATGCTGCTTGCTGTGCTGTATCATGAAGGAGATGTGGTTGTGCTGTGTGAGAACAGTTTGGGAAGAGGTTTCACGTGATGCGGCTTAAAAATGAAACGAACAAAGCACCTGCCAGAGGTCGATGTGATGGCTCTCAGCAGCTAGCGTGATGATAGGGTGATGTATTTTTAAAGAAGAGTACAAAGGGAGAAAAACTGAGAGGGGGAGGAGGGGGAGATGGTGTATGTGTGCGCGTGTGTGTGTGTGTGTGTGTATGTACTGAACATGAGGGCTTTTGGCTCTGCAACAGGGCAGCAGGGAGCCTCAGGGTCTCTTTGTGGGCAAAGTTACACTTATTGATTGAGATTAGAGAGCAAAAGGAGACGGTTCAGGACGGTGAAAAGAGAAACACAGAGACAGAGTGCAGTGGGGGGGAATGATCACACACTTTTCTTCGTTGCGTGACTCGGGTATCAAGGGAAAGAAACCGAGTGTTCCAGTTTTACAGCAGCACTGATTCGGCAGTGCACATAAAGTTAACTGAAATCCTGCTCCATTATCCTGCTACAGTCCAGCAGGGACTGTAAGGACGGTGGGGGAGTGAGGAGGGTGGTAACCAGGGAGCGTATTATTCTTTTACTTTATGGGAATACATGTTCACCACACAACGTTCACCTTATTTGTTGTTTTCAAAGCATCTGACCACACCCTGTGGCTGCTTTTGCTTTGTTGTGAAGCTTTGTGTTTTATCATACAAAAACCTGCCCTGGTTAAAAACCTGGATGTGGTCTTTGGTGTTTCAGGGTAGAAGTGACTCTCCCATTGACTCAGACAATAATTCATTGTCACCTGTCAATGTACAGGATGCAACAGGAACAAAGAAAAGACTAACAGTATAGCACAAGTGGAAGAGGAGATACATTTCACCAGACACTAAATATATTCACAACAGTGTTTTCATTGGTGTATAATCACCTGACAAACAGAATGGCTGTGTTTACATTTACATAGACAGCATGTCTTCATTTGTGGAGGGTGTTGTCTTCTTCCACCATGTTTTCAGTTGCCACGAACAGACAAACCAAACCCCTGATCGATACAGAGACCTGTTGTTGATGTCTGAATGCTGAAGTGGCAGCTTTCATTGTCAGTCACCATAAGTCAAAAGCAGAAGAGGAAGCCCAGCTGTGAAGAAGTCAAACAGAGGAGCAGCCAGTGGTTGTTGGTGCTGGCTGAGGATCGTACTTATTGTTTAACAGACAATAGAGCCTGAATCTCTGTCATCACAGGAGAGAAAACATGAAGATGGACAAACCAATGTGAAGAAGAAACACTGGTGTTGTCTGTCCCTGATGGACGTCTCTGAGAAGAGACAGATGCTTTCACACTGTGTTCTGCTGGACAGTTAACATAGCTGACCAACAGCAGTGGTTTGTTGGCGTGGTGCATCTGTCAGTCAACAACTAAAAGCTGAAACTGTTCCTCTGAATGTGGAACAAGTATCAATGATATTGTTTTGCATGAATCCCCAAGCTACAGTCTTATAGATTAAACTATTTATATATTTAAAAAAAACAACCTACCAACAGTATCCTCATAACCCAGTTGTAGTAATGCTATAGACTGAACACTGCTGCCCTCTTGTGGTGAAATAGCAACACTATCTCGTTAAAACATTTGTCCATTATAAGTAATAGAGAATTTTCTGGTCTCTGTTCAGTAGTTTCTGTACAATACTGCTAACAAACAAGCAAACAATAGAAATAAGTTAACTCCTTGCTGGTGGAAAGTAGACATATTATAGCTACTTGATGTTTTTATTGTTGATGACTGAATGCGGAAAGGTTTCTGTCACTTAACAGCCACCGTAGGATCTCATATAGACTTGAAAGAGGAGGGGTGGGGGTAGATGTTCAGTTAGTTTAAACCTCAATGCCAGCTGGCCACTAAATCCTGCACACTGTTCCTTTCAAATCTAAAGAAAATACTATCATCAGGATCTGTTTCTTTTTCTTAAAGAAATGAAGTGTACAGTCCATCCCTCCTCCACTCATCAATAATTTGTGGCACTCCCTGACCACAGGTTGCCAGGAGCTACCAGGAAGCTCAGGATGCAGTCTGGACAACAAATACAGCTGTGCTCCACTACCTGAGCCGCTCGCTTGTTTGTTCCCCTCTGCTCGCTGTCAGTGGGGGTGACACCGCAGATGAGGCAGAGTGCGCTGGAACAAAAATCACCCCCCGGAGACTGGATGCTCTTCTCTGGTATTTTAGGTGCAGAGGAAAGAGAGAGCAGTGCAGAGACAGGTGTGGAATTTTAATGAAGCCACAGAGAGATGAATTTACAGGCTTCAGCACAGATGGGTGCAATGTTGAAAATGATATGTAGGTCAATAGTCAGATTGGATATAGGGCTATATACATATATATAAATATATATATATATACATGGTGGGCGTTAACGCAAACTAATCCATCATCATGCTTAAACTGAATGTCTATGTCTCTCCACTGGGCAGTTGATCCCAGTAGAGTTACCGTAGCACATGTGCAGAGTTGATCCTGGGGTGACAGGCAGCAGAACCAACCAATGGGGATGGAGGATGATAAACAGCACGTTGTTCGTCTCCATGAGAAATCCGAACACAACAAAATCGAGATGGACTGTCAACTGATATAAAGTATTATGTACACTTTGCAGGAAGGAGTTTCCTGTTGACTGAAGCACTCCCATGTCAAAATACCACATGAAGCACAGAGTCAGTGATTCTGCAGCACATCAACTAATGCGTCCTGTTGTGAATCTTATTCAGTGTTATTCAGGAGTTATTTTGTGCGTAGTTTACGTTCTTTGTGTACGTTGTTTACGTAAGTCGACTGCAGCGGCGTGTCGGCTTCCTGTTTGATCTTTAATTAGTGACGGTGGTCTGGAGACACAGTAAGTTCATGAAAGTGTTTAATAAACATGGTGTCCATAAAGTTAACAGTACCTCTCTCATCAACACGGTACCTGAGATACACAAATGCAATGTGATGAACTTTGATAACTACTGCCTACATAGAATAAATCTAACGAGGATATTTTATAAATTGCCGTTGTAATCTATTTTTTAAATTATAAAGAGACCTTATGGACCCTCTGTATGTTCTATTCTTTCTTGAGTCTGTTTGCTCATGCAAAATAAAACATGATTAATATAAAATGATTAAAAATAAATTATATTTAGTCGTGATTAATCTAAAGTAATCCACGGAAACCCTGTGATTAGTCACATTAAAAATTATTTGACAGCACATTTTGACAGCACATGAGTAACCTGAAGGAGCTACTCAGCTACTATATATATATATATATAGTAGCTGAGTAGATATATATATATATATGCCTACTCACGCTCTTCATCTTGTAGCCCAGCATCTCCAGGATGACTGTTGCTGCTGCGTACATCAGGCAGTTGGTTTCAGTGATGTTCTTGGTAGGGATACTTAGCAGTGCTGAGTTGATAGTAGAGACTGGTCTGGTATTTTGTTCTTTAGCCTTGGCAAAGACAGAATGTCCTGGTCCCCCAACACCTGACGTGGACCTTATTGACCCGGGCGATGTCCAAGCCAGTATGACTCTATTATCCATAGATTTGCTCATTCTGAGGTGTGGGCGTATAAACTTAGACTTAGACAGACTTTATTCATCCACAAGGGGAATTCTGTCAAGCGTTCCCGTAATTCTGTCATTCTCTATAGTGTAAAGAGTCTTGCCACCTGGATGCCCACACCTGGATTTGAACCCCTCGTCTGGACTGAGGTCTCAGATGGTGTTCCTTGTATCTGATGGAGCTATCCAACAGATACCAGGAACATGTAGCGATCCCAAGTGGCAGCAACATCAAGAAGAAAGAAGATGAGAAGCTGGAGAAGAACCAAGGTCTCAGAGAGGAGTCAGAGAAGATGTGGGGGGTGAAGGCATCAGTGGTACCAGTGGTGATTGGGGCACCAGGGGCAGTAACCCTCAAGTTGTGTGGATGGCTCCAACAGATACCAGGAGCACCATCTGAGACCTCGATCCAGAAGAGCGCAATCCAAGGAACAGCTAAGATCCTGCACAGAACCCTCAGGCTCCCAGGACTCTGGTAGAGGACCCGAGCTTGAAGGACACACAAAACCATCCAGTAGGGCCAGAGCACAGTTTTTTTTGTTTTTAATATGTGTGTGTATGTGTATGTGTATGTGTATATCCTCCTGGTATCCTGAGGCAAAAACCAGAGGTTGTTGTATCGACAGCTGAGAGCCAATATTCTCACTAACACTGTATGAACAATATAATCTCTACACCTCATTTGAATTTTCATTTCAAACCCAGGCTGTAGTGTTGAAGAGTATTGAATTATTCACAGTCAATAACCTCATCAAATGCAGCATTAGTGTGTTTATTCTTGGAGTTGGATGCTCACCCCTGCCACTCACCACAGTCAAAATATTGTTGGATGAATCAGCCAGTCGGGCCTCGGTCTTCAGTCTGTCTTTTTAATTGTCAACAAAACACATGAAATGAACGGCTTTGTGTTGCTGAGACTCTGATTCTCTGTGACAAACAAGGAGGAGAATCACACTGAGCTTTTTTGTGTAGCTCTGAAAAGATCTTACACAAAGCCACACAGAAAAACAAAGAAACTATTTTTGTCCTTTTGCAGCCTTTAAAGGTTGGAGATCGCCGCCCAGCATGGCCCTCTGCTTTGTCTCTCCACGGCAATATGTTTAAACAGAATAATTAAGTTTCATTCCCCCTGCTCGGGAGTAAATGCAGCCAGTGAAGCGACGATACACAGCAGCCCTCCCAGCTTGTTTGCAGCGTTAAACTGTGCAGAGGATGTCTAATGGTCTGCACTCTGTTATATTCATATATTTATTCTGCACAAGTAGCCCTAATCTTTATTTGGCTGGTGAGTTGTTGTCCTATCTTGGAGATTCTCCAGCTCAGCATTATTATGAGTTCATACTGGATGCTACTGAAACAGCTCCAACTGCTTTGATAGTGCCAGTGACAGTAATTGGAGAGACTTCAAGAAAGTGTTTTACTGATGTTAGAGGAAAGAAGAAAAAAGGTTTATGTTTTACTTCATGGGTCCCATACTTCCCAGATGATTTGCTGGAAACTTGACTAATAATTTCCTGGTATTTAGCTCGCACAGTGATGCACATTTTGGTGCTGATCATAAAGGAAATGGAGAAAGTGCTGCTACAGTACTTGTTGTACCTGATGATGGTTTGTAGTGTGAGTGGAAAAGGATGGACCAGCATGGAGGATTTCAGAAATGTTTTCAGATGAGCCACAAAAAAACAAACACACTTTTTGCAGATAATTAAGGTGAGAAAAAAAATGTCATGCACACTGCCCTACCTTAATTTTCCTTGAACAACCAGATCAAACCACTTTATTATCCCTTTAAAACATTTACATCCTGTCACCTGTAGGGCCGTCAGTTTTTCAAAAAATGAAGTTTGAACTAATTTTGAATGGCTCATAATCTGTTCTGATAAATTTAAACACCTTCCCCACCTCAACCTTGTCATCTCAAAAAAAATCTTTTTCAAAAGCACAGGGAGCCTGTTGTAGATGTTTCTTTCTCAGCTGCTCTTTTTGAGACCTTTGCATTTCACTCGTCACATCTGTGGATCTCCTGCAGATCAGAAAGGCACCTTTGTTTAGATGCTGTTTCCCCACGGACACTGGTGCAGGCTTGTGCGACTTTTGAGACACAAACTACCTCAAATGATCTGATACACATTCAGAGAGACTGTGACAGCCCCAGTCACCTGATGTTTGAGGCCAATCAGGGAGCTTCTCTCGACCATGTGGTACAGGTCTCTCCACGTTTGGAGATGACTGCAGTTAGGTGGCAAAGTATCATAAGTATCACAAGTATCATATTTATCTTTTAAAGCAGCACAAACACATCACAAACATTTAACAGGGGCAGGCAGGAATTAAATGTTTCTAGATTTTTTTGTAAAATCACAATTATAACCAGAAACTCAGTAAACTGTAACAAGACTTTCTCCATGTTTCTTATAATCAGCAGAAGATGTAAAATAATGAGTGTGGGTTTTTTCATGTATTATGTTTCCTTCTGTATTGACTGTGATTTTATTAACTCTTAAAGTCATGTTTACACTTGGGTTGATTTGTTTTATTACACGTTATGGTATTTCACCACAGGAGGGCAACATACAGGAAGTTTATAGCATCAGTGCAGGTGGATTACCGTATTTTCCGCACTATAAGCTCCACCTAAAAGCCTTTATTTTTCTCAAAACCCGACAGTGCACCTTATAATCTGATGCGCCTTATATATGGATCGATATTGGTTAATACCGTAGTCAGGGGGCGTATACTGTGATATCACTAATGTTTGATTTACCGTAGCGGTATCAGACTGTTTCTTTTACTGAATCAGGGAAAAGTTCCCTCCACGTTTGTGATGCACTAACTAGGTGATAAAAAGTTGCACTACCTGTTGTACCTTGCTGTTGGTAAAAGATAAAACTACGTCACTGACATTACCTTGGAGAAAAAAATCAAACAGCTGTTCATGTAGCTTTGAACTGTGACAAAAGTTGGAAATACATTGTTTTCAACGAAGGCGGCACAAATATCGGTAAGAGCTACCGGTACGTACGGTACTGTATTGTGAAGCTTGTTTTGGAGTGAACGGAGTTGTCAGAACGTTGGTTTGTTTTCTATGAATAAAGTTTGACTGACTGACTTATCTGACTGTTTTGGTGACATTCACTTTAGTGCAGCTTCAT
>OOFC01015952.1:26958-43580 GCA_900323345.1 Pseudochromis fuscus | reverse complement strand
ATAAAAAGACAAAGTGCACAGCAGCAGCGATGCTCAGTTTTTTTTTTTTTCTGAGCTGAAAAACTATTTTTGGCAAATCATTGTATTCATTAAGAAATTAACACCTATGGTCTGTGTGCGCTCAACTGCCTGTGTGTGAAACAAAGACTGGTCTGTTCGCTAAGTTTTCTCAAAATCTGTGTTTTTGTTGTGTGTGGGAGAGGGATACATGACCTCTGTGTGTGCGTGTGTGTGTGTGTGTGTGTGTGTGTGTGTGTGTGTGTGTTTTCATGTATTTCCATACTCCTTCTCCTCCTCTGCAATGCCTTTCTTCCCTCCCAGCTGTCGTTTTCTCATCTCAGCTAGCATGGCCTGGATCTCCTCCTTCATCTCGCTGAGGCTTTTGTCTGGAGCTCCATCTCTCCGCGAGAGAGTCTGGTTCAACTCGGCAGCCTTCGACTGGAGGTCTGGACACACAGAGAGGCCACAGATGGACAGATTCAGTTCATGTAGTCGCAGTCACACAAGCACCAAAAGAAATAACTCTATTCCCGCTCCACTCGTATTCTCTGTGGGAAATAGAAAAACATTCTTGAAGAGTAAAAACTTTAGAAATGTATAGCTACAAATGCCTTCACGATTTTGTTGTCATTTTGTTTTGTTGCTTGCGAGCTCTAATAAGCTTCGCTAATCAAGTTTTTGGCAACTTCAAGACTTCAAAACGAGGTGAGAGACTCGCCGCTGACATGTTGTGGCATCAGCACAATATCTCTCTAATTAATCCTGACATCAAAAAGCTCAGTGTAGCAACCGGAGACAGTGCATAGACTGGTATAAGCTAGCATGATGACACCTGTTGGTCTATGGACTGCTGTTTTGAAGCCAGGAGATCATGTGGGAGCTAGAAGTGACCATATTTGGAGTGAGGAAGCAGATCTGACCTCAGAACCTGATGGATGGAGTTCAGTTGTCAATCAAACTAACTAAACCCTGATGTCTTATCCTAATGTCTACCTAATGATGAAACATTATTCAGATGGACCACCATGTCACCGAGAAGAAGAGTTGACTTTAGCTTTAAGCTTTAGACTATTAAATGACTGAAAATGACCATTTTTGAACTGAAATCAACTGGAACCAGCACCTAGTGGCCATCAGCAATATTGCACTTGTTGCACTTCCATATTGACCTTATTTTCCAGACACGGTTGCTTCATCCATTTCTATATACAGTCTACGATAGCAACGCTAGCACACTAATGGTTAGCAGGTATGGTGTTTTCACCATCGTAATTTATTTTCCTGATATTTTGTCAAGAAGCCAAATACTGGACAAAAACTAATTTTCACTTCATAATGGAGCGACAGCGATCCTGAAAATCAGTGGAAAACATCCTTAGAGAGCCATAAATGTTTCTTCAAAATTACCTGAAAATCCACCAGCAGCTGCTGAAAAACACCTCATTCATAAATAAAGCTTTCAGATACTCTATTATGAATCACAAACAGATTTTAATATACATTTATAGTTCAATTCTGATGGGAAAATGTACTTTGGTTGGACATACTACCATCTATTTTCTATGGTCTAAATTTGATAAGGGTATATATACATATTAACATGTCAAGATCGTTCAGTTAACTACAGAAAATACTTCAATTAAAGGTCACACTAACTTGATTAAAAACTACTCACACAAAAATACATTAAATAGAATATTATGTTGTCTCCCATAGCAACAGTGACAGAACAGATACTTAAATATGGAGAACAGGACTGCTCTGCATGCACACAGATATCATCCATACACACAGAAACATACAGTGTCTCAATATGTTGTACAAAGATGCCAGTAAACAAACACAGTACAGTACAACAGTGAGGAAATCATGTCTTTGAACAGTCGTGTTTTAGCTTTATGGCTCAAAACAGGGGGAAAAAAGACAAAAATCATACTATTTGATCTTGACTCATTTAAACACAGATGCACACTGAGAGTCAGACACACACACACACACACAAGTGCGATCTGTTTTAACACCATTCAAAGCCCAGTGATGTTGGCAGACTTCATGTTTTCTCTGCTTTTATCAAATTAAAAGAAGCAGAATCTCAAACCAATCAATGATGAAACTCAACTAAAACACTCCAAGGCTCACTTGAATAATACTCACACTGCTGGAACTTAATGAGGAGTGTGTATGTGTCTGAGCAAAAACAGTGTGTATATTTCCCATACTGTGTGTGTGTGTGTGTGTGTGTGTGTGTGTGTGTGAATATGCAGTGAGCTGTTTGTGTGTGTGTTTTGCAGTGATGGTGAATTCCTTTCTCATTAGAAATGTAAACATGATATGATTAAAGCAAGTTGAAACTTAGTGTGTGAGAGTGTTTGTAGGTGTGTGTGTGTGTGTGTGTGTGTGTGTGTGTGTGTGTGGGCCTGTGTGTTTGTGTAGCAATGCAGCATTTCCTCTTATTTGAAATGTAAACATGATGTGATTAGAGCCAAGACAGAAGTAAAGCCATGATGCTAATGAACAGCTGTACCGCATGTGTGTACGTGTGCGCGTGTTGCATTTGTATGAGTGTGCGCGAGTGTGTGCGAGTCTGCAAGTGTGTGTGTCACAGCAATATAATTACATAGTGGGATTTAAAAGCCAATTAAACACTTAAAACGTGGATGGAATCATATTATGGTATCTAGTAAACACGGGCGCACACACACACACACACACACACACACACACTGAGGGAAGTGTGTACAGTATTTTCCTGCCTCATTATGTGTGTGGGTCTGTTTATGTGTGTGTGTGTGCACAGTTGTATGAATGCGTGCCCACTTGCATTGCTGTTTGTGTATCTGGTGTGTGTGTGTGTGCGTGTGTGATAGCCACTAATTAAGTCTCTAATTGCTACTCTCAATCATCCAGTGAGCCACGACACAGTCTCTCTCTTTTCCTCACTCAGAAACGCACACACACACAGATACACAGACGCACAAACACACACCGCCATAATCACACTGTGATTAGGCAGAGGGCCAGAGAGCTAGGAGCAACAACAAGGAGAGGACAGTTTCATCACAGCCAGTCAGAATGTGTTGCTTTGGTAACTTTCTTTTCATCCCAGAAGCCATAAAAAATTCACAACAGTAATCAAAATAACTGATTATTTGAACTGCACGGCTTTACTCGATGCACATTTGTTGTTTTCCGACATCAGTATGGGGGAAGAAGAGCCACCTAAAAATACATTTATACCTTCGAAGTATCACTAGAAGTTTATCAGAGCGGTTTATGGAAAAGTAACAAAAGACGACGTGAGTGTACAAAGACATCTTACATCTATTTATACCAATGCATTTTATTTCCAAGATGGACAGCCTAAATGAAGATTTTATTGGATATATATAGATATGAATATCCTGTTTAGTTAAAGCCTAAGTTATCCTGTTTCTAAATATTTACAGTACTCATTTTTGTAGTATACGGAGCCCCTAAAGTCCCACAAGGAATTATCTTTTTATCTTGAGCGCACAAGTTAATTATCTTACGCTCACAAGTTATTTTCTTGTGCGCACAAGATAAAAAAATATTTCCTTGTCGGTCTTTAGGGGCTTGGTAAAAAAACACTGGCAGATTTTGATTTTATTATTTAATTTGTCCGATCTACGTGACCTGTAAGTTCTATCGTCTGTGTTTTCACCACAGCACAATGATGTATCATTGTATACACAATAACTGCAGATAACTATTTTTCTCTCATTTTACAACGATAACAAAAAAATCCATTTGTTCTAGCCTGAACTCAGCGCTGCCGCTTATGCCGCGGCGCACTCCAGCTCAGTCTGGACTGTATATAGAAATGATCTGGGTGTAGCTGGTGCCACCACATGCTGCAGCAGGTGAATCATTCAATAATCGCATGCATCAGTTTGACACATTGCACGAGCTAAAGTAGTGCTTTTATTTTGGAGTTAACATGTTTACGTGAAAGAGCAACTAGAATTTCACTGTATGACAGTCCAAGATTAAAATAAAACTTGATTAGTTCAGTCCTCTCCATGATGTCCTGGCTGTGTGCATCGGAAAGACGCTGTGAGTTCATAGCAAATTATCTTGTCACACAAGTTATTTTCTTGTGCGACAAGATAAAAAAATATTTCCTTGTGGGACTTTAGGGGCTCCGTAGCAGTAATAGTTTATGTTGCAGTATTCTTCTGTATATTTACATCATCAGTATTCATGCACTGATAGTTTACTTATCCATATTTTTGCACCAGTAATTTGAATTTCAGAAATTGTTGATACATTGATATTATCTTATTTTTTCTAGTGGTTTACATTTTAGTAAATTTCTCTACATATCTATATCAACTGTATTTTGCACTGGTAGTTTTTGTAATTTGAAGTGTGTCTTGTGTTATATGTAGCACAGAAGGACGAGTAGGAACAACATTTCACACCTCTGTAGGTTTCAACATATTTGTGGAAGTGACAATAAAAAGCTGAAAATCTTGAAATATTCTAAACTTTCATGGCCAGCATGGATAAGAAGTCATACAAATGATTGGAATTACACTTAAAATTTTATGACAACATAGCAAACTTCATCTGTGAGATCTGCTTTGTCAACTGATGTTCGTGAAGTACAAAAACAGGACTTTGGTTTAGAATTTACTCTTGGACAATGCGCTGCACCTTTGCCACTTATGTTTAGGTTTTTACAGCTGATACACAGAACAGACTGAGGGGAATAAATGGTTTGTGAACAGCACAGCAACTACAGAGAAGCTCGACCAACCCCCGCACAGACGACCAGAGTGACCAGCAAAAACGCCCATCAGGCTAAAGATGTTCAAAAAGAGCAGAAGTCTTGAACAGAAGACATGCACCACTCTTGTCCACTGATAAAATATTATTTTCCAAGTACACGGTCGCTGATGGCTTGGAATGGCTGCACAAAGCACTGAAACCCCTTTTAGACTTCAGTGATTGTCTCTTTTCTTTTGAGGTGTCACAGGAGGAAAAAAAAACCTATCTCAGCCTGGTCGCACTGCCGTTCATGAAGGGAGGAGATACAGGAGCTGCACCAGGAAACTGAAGCTAAAGTGAACAACTACCTGCTAGTTATCGATGCAGAGAGAGCACTGTGTCTGACACCATCACTTCCACGGTGAACGACCTGGAAAAGGTCTGCACCACAATCCTGCTGTGGGATTTAAACCTGAAGCTGAGGCTGTACCATCGAATATTTGTTTTTGTAATTTACTACACATTTACCAAAGGCTGAATTAAAGTTGCTGTAGCCAACATTTTGACCTTGACAATGAATCACATGATGTAAACAGAGTCTGTTTGTAGTTATGAACCCACAGGAATGACTATGTGACTACTAAGTGTATTGTTTCTATTTTCCGGCCTGCAGCTTGTTTTGATTCGCCGCTCTCTCTCATCAAGACGCAGGAGGCAGCTGTGTGAAAAATAAACCTTCAAAAACCCACTTTACACGACACGCTCAGTACAACAGCAGAGAGACAGACACAGTTAGCAACTAGCTGATGAACACAGTCCCGCGTTAAGGACTCGGTAACATTAGCATGTGCAAGTACTTCCCTCTACCGACCATGCATGCCAACATGGTTCTGCCTGTGCCATCGCTCTGATGCCACATGAATCCAGCCACCCAGGGCACTGGCACAGTAACCTGCTAACTAACTGGAAAACAAAATAAAGCGAAGCCGAGTCGCAGCACTCTATTATCGTGGTGGGTGTCTCTTTATCAGCGCGGTTAGCGATGCTGCAGCCTGCTGGATCTGTTTTTATTGTTCAGGCAACACTTCGCACCAGCTGCTGGCACCGAGCACTGGCAGCTGGCCGCTGGCTCATCAGCCATTGTGTTTGAGCTACGTTTTCCATTAGTGAGCTAACAAGGAGGTAGTAAGATGTTTGGATTGTTTCATGTTGAAAGATGCCTGCCTTTCAAAGTGCGGCTGTGTAAAAATACACTGTGGAAGTGTCTTGTTGTTTGGGGGATTGTAGGAAGTGACACCAAAACGAGTCTTGATACCAAAGCCCCTTTTTCTATCTCTGAATCCAATTTAAGTTGGATGTCCTTTTGAAGATCCTGCATCTTTATTTAAATGAATTTTTAATATGTCCTGTCATCATAATTATTCGTTTCATTAGCTCTTTCTTTCATCTTCTTATATCCCACTCTCACGTAATGCAATAACCTAAATTTCCCACTGGGATCCCCTTACATTTAAGATAATGTAATATCAAGCAATGTACTCTAATGGCGGATGAAACTAGTGAGACAGCAGACAGATAAATCCAGGATGTGTGGAGGGAGCTAATGGAGGAGAGGTGGTGTTCATTTCTACCTTTGGCTCCCAGCAGTGTATCCCTGATGAACTGCTCCAGGTCCTCAGCTCGTTTATGAATCCTGTCAGCATCATCCTCAACCTGCTCTCCGTCAGCAGACACCTTAGTGGCCTACACACACACACACACACACACATATATATATATATATATACACGTTATAAAATAATAAACAAGTATTAAATAAGTCAACATATCGACTTCTGTCTAAAGCAGGAAGGGAACAAATGAAGGATGAGGTCTTGACATAAAAAGAATGACAGATGACGACTGCAGCACATGTCAATATTACAGTGCGCAACACAAAGATGGATGAATTACTGACATAAAGAGAGAACACAGCCTCGCACATTAACACACACAGGACAGAGGAGCACCAGAGATGGATGGATCCTTGACAGATGAAAAAACACATCCCAACACACTCAATTTAACACACACATACAAAAAAGAGAGTGTAGGTAATTACTGTTGTTATTTGACAAGACCATGCTGTATCATTTTAGCTGGTGTGTGTGTGTGTGAGTGTGTGTGTGTGACGGGGTGTGGGATAGTATTGCTGTCAACAAATGTCAAGGCCTCAGTCCCTAAAAGGGTGTAGGCTGACAGCATGAATGTGAGTGTTATTTTTCTCCACTTGGCATCTGTAGACCCCCTCGACTCAAAAAGTGTTTTTCTATTTTGGTTAACTCCTCTTAAAGACAACTCTCAAGACTGTAAAGTAAAAAATAAAAAAAAGTGAGAGGACAGGAAGACAAAGAGTGGACAGAATTAAGTATTTTGTATAAGAAAACTATTCACACTGGCCTTTCAGAAGTGCTCTGTGGAGCTTTTAACAAAGACAAGCAAACATGACATCACCCGTTGGTTTGTCGACTCTCATTGTGAAGACAGGAGTTTGGCATTTGAATGTCGCCATGTGAGCCAGAAGTGACCATATTTGGATACGAAGGAAAGAGTGAGGAGGCGGGTCTGACCCTTGAACCTGTGGATGCTGCCCAGTATCTATGGCTACGTTCAGACTGCAAGGCTTAATGCTCAATTCGGATTTTTTTGTGAAATCCGAATTTTTTGCAAGTTTGTTCACATTTACAATTAAATGCAACTTGAATGTGATCTCCTGTGTGAACTTAAATACAACCCAAAACTGTCCCGCATGTGCAGAAGAGGACATAATGACGTCATACAGCGAAACATGTACTAAACATGGATGATGGTGCAGCGTATTTTATGATTCTAACGTTGCTGTCCAACCGGAGCAAACACATGTACAATCTGATTTTAAGAAGAACGTTGAAAAGGAAGAGAGTCAAGTTTTTGGCCGTGGTGTTTTGTGAGGCAGTGGCAACATTCATCCAGAGAAGCGCAGCCAGGAGTGGTGGGATAGTGATGCGATAGGCTTTAATGATGCAGAGTTATGCAGATGGAAGACATTTGTTACGTATTATCCGTGTAGGTCGGATAAATGCGACTTGGCCGTTCAAACCGAAGTCGCATGCCAAAATCAGATATGGATACGTATCTGATTTAGGACCAAATATCCAAGTGGCCTGGGTCGCATTTGAAAAAATCGGATCTGTGTTGTTCAGACTGCCATGAAAAGATCAGATACAGGTCGCATAGGGGCAAAAAAAATCGGATTTGGGTCATTTTAGCCTGCAGTCTGAACGTAGCCTATGAGACTGGACCAATGAAAAAGCCTCCAAACCACCATTGGAGACCATGTCTGTCAATCAAACTAACCACACCCCTAAATATTCCTCTTCTCTCAACCGAATATCTAATTAATGATGAAGTGATTTTCAGATGGTCCAACACATCACTGAGAAGAAGAGTCGACTTTAGCCAACGACATGACTTGTGGAAAAAAGTGTACACATAGGTGAATTGAAGTTGACTGCAGCATCTAGTGGCCGTTGAGGTTACTGCACTTACTTTCACTTTCACATTGGCTTCACTATTGAGACTGAGATGCTTTGTCCTTGTCTATATAAAGTCTATATCTGACCACAACCAGCACTGTAGAGCTACATGTTTCTGTTTGTATTGTATTGTTTGTATTATTCTACTGGTTAAAAGCTAGTGGGGCTAATGTGGGACGAACACAGCACTTCACAAATAAAGGCACTGAGGATGAAGAACACCTTGGTAACCTTAGTAACAAAACACTGGATGTAAACATAACTTCTGTTTGTTTGTAAGAACACTATACAGGACAGCATCAGTGTTTATCAAAGTAAACTGCAAAGGGAAACATTAATTTCTCCCCGGGGCTTTTATTGTGAAATATTCACATGCACTCTATGTTTAATTTATTTACCCCTGTTCTTCCACCATCCTGTATCCATCCTGTATTTAGAGTACGGTCCTTATTTGTCCACATTATATTATTATTACAGGACCCAGCATTTAATTGACTCCAGGTTTTAATTTGAAGGAATGTGGTAGGTCTTTAGTTTTTCCTTCTGGAGACCAAACGCAATCCCATCACAATCAGACTTGTGTCTTTGCTTCAAACTTTGATCCTTCCTATTTACCATGGTCTGTATTTACTCCATGTTTTTTGTTGTGGAGAAAGAGATAAAATGAGAGATAGAAACAGAAAAGGAAGCCAGACAATGACAGAGACTTAAGAAAAACAAAAGGGTTTGTACCCTGCTGTGTAGCTGGTCCATCTCTACGACCAGTGATCCCAGGTTGGAGTCGGCCAGTTGCAGTAATCTCTCCGGAGCTTTCTGAGGCGACAGCATGTGCTGCAGGAGAGAAACAGAGAGATGAAGGAATTACAGAGAGAAATGTCTGACACATTGTGGCCCAGGGCGAGGCTTTTGAACTGCCTGCCTCTGCGCTGTAGAGCTGGAAAGAGGAGGATGAGCAGGCGAGGGCGAAGAGGCAACGAAGACAGACGCCAAGAAAGAAACAGCAAACAAATCAAATAAAATTCAATATTTTTTTAATTGTGTTACAGTTAAGAATGTAATAATTTAAGTGTGACAAAGTTACGAAGCTGTAATCCAATCACAGCTAATACCTTCTTATCAAACACACCGAGAAATAACACTCACATGCTCATTGTAAAATATTAGAGCCAATATTCTTCAAACCATGGTACAGGTTTAGTGAGCTGAAGCCGTCTCACTAAAACAACCACATATTTCAATCATGTTTTTTGTTTAAATTATGTGTCTTTTTTAAATATGTCTGACCTTTTATACATTTGCAGAACTAACCAGTTATTCCTAATTGTTCAGTCCCTCATTTAAAAAGGTCTATCTGTTGTAATTTAAACTTATCCCAGTAAAAATGGGTTATACTTTTCCTCCCTGCCAATAGGGGTCTCGGTTCCTATTTCTGTGATGTTATTTGTTTTGGTTAAATGTGATAACAGTGCCTCCTGGTGGTTAAATTTGTAAGCAGCAGTTAAAACGACTCCAACGGCTGTATTGGAGTTCAGCACGGCGTCTTGTAAACATCTTGATCCACCTCTCTCTCAGCATCATCTTACGCTTGGAGCCTTGGCAAATCATAACCTGTAAGTTTGTGTTTGTGATATCGCGTTTTACATTGTTTAAAGTTTTTTGTGACATATTTCCTCTCTAACGGTGCTGTATTGAAGGGACGTAATATTGCTAGCCGGTAGCCGTTAAGCTAAAGGTGATGTTAGTCTCAGTGTGTGTAATGATGTGTGATGTTTATCATAGTTGATGATGAGCTAACAGCGCTCATGTATGATTTCTTGTTTTGTGTGTTACAGTTTCACAAAAAATGTAATATGGTCTTAAGTAAACCGAAAGACGACAACAATGTGTCCGTTAATTACTGAAGCCGTTACAGATGTTTAGCTCGCTGCCAAGGTTACGTCGGTACACTAACGGAGGGCAGAAGACTAATCCTTCAGTGTTTTTTGTAAAATTTTAAAATGCAGAGAAAAGTTAACAACTAAACATGAATCTTGTGCTCCTCGTTTTATTTTGAAACTCCAGGAAACAGACAGGGAAAGTATTTATAACCAATTAATAGAGCTAGTGTTAGCTTGGTAACAAAACATAGTCTACTATTAAATCATTTTTTTAATTGCATTAAAATCACCTCAGGGCTCGTTACACAGTCAGGTAAAGGTCTTAGTGTCATTATAATGAAAACCCAACCGATCTCTTTGTTGTACTTTTGTCAATAATCCATTGTTTCAACACTTCCTCAGAATTTGAAGCAGTAAATTTGTCTCTGTTACTGTAAAGTGCATGTGTGGGAAGTTAAAATAAAAAAATGAGAAGTAGCAACAGATGCAGGGTTTAGCAAAATGTCATCTGAAGACAAAGTGATCTTAAGTTAACTAAACACTGAAGAATTAAGACACGAGTTAACATTTAATTCAAAATATTCTTCTCGGCCACACTAGCGACAGATTTCTCACCTTGAGCTCCTCCGTCATGTTCTCGAAGCGGTACAACACCTTATAAGGTGGTGGGAGGGGTGTGGTCAGAGTGACATCGGTGATGATGCGGTACAAGCGGTCCATGTCACTGATGAGCAGACCTGAGCACTCATCATCACAGGCTGCAGAAACGATAAAAACTCACAGTCAGACATCAGGCGGTGCTTAATGAGGCCAGTTCAGAGGTTCACAGACGGTCAGCACGGTTTGTGTTTGTGTGTGTGTGTGTGTGTGGGTGTCACCTTTGGCAGACAGAAATAAGAGAAGTAAAGGAGTCACATAAGTGTATTTTTCTTTCCAATCAAATGTGTGTTTGTATGTGTGAGCCTGCAAGCACATCATCAGTATGTGACCGTGGTGACTGCTTGTGTTTTTGTGTTTAAGTGGCTCTGGCATCAGAAAGACAGGGCTGCCGATGCATGAAATTCAGCACAGAGAGGCAAAAGCACCTATTATGAGCACACACTTCAGGCTAAAAGCACACACACACACACACACACAGAGTAACGCACACACCAGGGACATCACCAATACACACGCATACACATTTTTCTGCATTGTGTGTGTGTGTGTGTGTGTGTGTGTGTGTGTGTGTGTGAATTTCTTCCCCCTTCTGTAGCCCGAGGCTGATTTATTGCACAAATTAAAATTTCTGACAAGGGAAATCAAAGATAAATTAAATAAAATAAAAACCGTTTCTACTCTATCAATCTCTGACAAAACCAGAACACACAAATAAACTGGTGCATTCATGCAGTGTCATGCACACACACACACTCACACACACACACACACACACACACACACACACACACACAAACACACATGAATGTTACAGTAAATGTAGACTACATTGTATGTGGGAGTAAATAGCTGCTTGTCATATAAAAGCCTTTCAATAGTCACACTGATGAAAGACTGCATTCACTAACTTGTACACCATGTGAAAACATTTAGCAGCCTTCAGGTAGTGATGTGAGGTTTTACAAAAAGCCGCGTCACTCTCATCACTCTCCGCTCTCCATGGTGCTGGTTGGATGCTTGTCTGTAGGAGTCTGGATTTGATAGGACAGGCTCCAGTTTCTCCACATCTGAGTTTTCACAAAGTGTTAAGCTCGCTTTAAGTTGGAGCAAAAAATCTTAGTTGAGGAGATTCGACCATGATATGACAAGTTTACAAGTCAGTAGATGCAAACTTTTGATAGTGCACACTGAGAAATGCTGGGTTGTTTTAATCCAGAGCTGGGTAGAGAGTGGACTCACCACATGCCGAGTACATTTAACCCAGTGTGACTGGTGCAAAAACAACAAAATACTGCGTATGAGCAACAAAATGTTGGGAAAAACCTACAAAATACTGGGTGGAAGCAACAAAATGCTGACAAACCAGCACAGGCAAAAAAATAAATAAAACAGAGGTAAAAATGTGACTGAACTGTTATTTGAGAATGAAAGGTTTAGATTATGACTTTGAATTTCTAAAACCATCCATTTTAATTTGTAATCACAGTTGCTATCATGTGTATTTTCAAGTAATGCATCATCATCTGTAAACACAATGTAAAGCATATTGTAGCAGTTTATATTGCACCACATTTTCTCAGCGGTGATACAGTTGATATATTTACCTCTACCAAAGAGGTTATATTTCCTGTTTGTTTTTAGCAACATTACTGAAAAACTACTCAAACAGATCTTGATGATTTTTGTTTTCTTTATGGAAATACATGGTATTACCGAAGGAAGTAATTATTAAAGTTTTGGCAAAGTAACCCAGAGGAAAAAAATCTCTCGCTCTCATAATGAGTGATTTTTTTTTAAGTTTTCTATTTCACCAAAGAGGGAAACAGTGTTCAGTGTATAGCATCAAAACAGCTTATTTCTGCCTTTGCCCTCTCTTACTGTTTTCACTTACTGCCTGTTTTTGATAGTGGGCAGATGGTTATGATGATATTTAAGTTGGATATGGGCACACAGCAGTTTGGTTAAATCCAAATTAGATATAACACAGCTACAATATTAAATACGAGTGAAGGTCGGATGGTAACTGGTGGTTCTGTTGATCCAATTTTTGATGTACTGATGCATCTTGGTTGGATTCAGGCCGAGGTTTTACACTTTTCTGTACTCCAAAAATACAAAAATATACAAAACATAAACCACACAAAACTGTGATCAAACAACCTAAAGGACAAGCAGAGGCTATATCCTGAGGTCATGAATTTACTATATGTTTCACTCTGAAGTCAATAATTGTATTTTGAGTTCTCATATGAACTGAAACATGTAATAATGCAACCTCTGACATCACCCATTGAAGTTTCGCTGCATTTCTATGCAAATGATGTTACGCTGTGGATGTGAGAGCTGCCTGCGTTTCCCTCGCTCATGTCTGCCGACCCCCCGAGTGTTCGGCTGCATCTGATCGAATGGGGGAAAAGGCCAGAAACGCAGAGTGCAATCACTCTTCAACAAGTGAACAGCAGTGTGATCGCTCCACTCTGAGTAAACCATCAGGATGTGCGATTATAGTCTGGACGCCGAAGCGAGTGGTTTGGTGTCAGGGTGCAGTGCAGCACTCGCACTGCCAATTTATGAACACACACTTTGTGTCTGAACACATAAAGACCTGAGCAAGCAATTTCCTCGCTGACCTCACCGCAGCAATTTCACACCAGCCTCTGTCTTACAACCTTTTCTTCAATATTCTCACTCGCACTCATACACTTACCTCCAGACATGCTAACTACGCCGAATTGGCCCCGCCATTATGGTCATATTAAGTTTAAATTAGCTCCAAATGACATTGAAATTATTTTCTAAATGACTTGAATCTGACTTCTGCCACGATCTCCCGTCTCCCATGGCAACTAGAAGAAAGAGCTCTGACTGCTCATTTGCATTTCATTGCCAAAATACAGTTTAAAAAAAAAAATCACAACATCAGGTGACGATGCGGGGCGGTGATCCACCAGGGGGAACCGAGCAGAAGAAAACAGGAGAGGCAGACAGAGAGGATGTCTGAAGGGTTGATGAAATTTGGCGCTGCAATGCAGAGCTACTTTTGTGGAAGTGTCTGTAGTTTGGGACTAATCTTTATAATGATTCAAATTTCAAAATCCACTTATAGGTAATTGTGTCAAAATTCCAGCCACGTTTATCGTGAGACTTGAAGCTTTTTCTGGCTTAATGTCAGATTTTTCAACCTGCAGGCGCCGTGGAGGAAAAACAAAGAAAAGTGAAACAAAGAGAGAAAAAAAAGATAAAGACAGAAAAACAAAAGCAGCATAAAAAAACATTAATGATCAAAAAACTGTGCGTTAGTCTTACAGATGATCCCAGATGCTCCACACACATGCCTTTCCATGCACTGGTCACACGTGATCCCCGACGCCCCGACCCTGCAACGGCACTGGCCCGTGACAGGGTCACATGGTCCGGGCAACGCCCCCCACAAGGAACACTTACATTCCTCGCAGCGGCCGCCTGGCATCCTCGGGTTACCATGGTAACCAGTGGAACACCTTCACAGATTAAAAAAACAAAAACGTTAACTACTTTGACATTTTTACACTGCGCTGTACACAGACAACACAACTCACCTCCATCAAGTAGCAAACTGAGACGACATCTAATGACTTGTACATTTCATTAAATACGTGGTTCCTATAAAATGTTATGATTTCTAAGATTATTTTGTTTACTTTGTGAGAAGATTGTGATTTGCTGAGTGTGTGTCTGACCTGTCACAGTATTTGCCCTCATATCCTTCAGGACAGGCAGTGCAGCGGTAGTCATCGAATCCCTCGGTTACACAGGTAGGACTGAAACTACACACAAAGAGACTTTTCAACCGGAGTACTTGAAATATGTTAGAAAAATATATACTGTATTTTCCGGACTATTGAGCGCACCCGTCCATAAGCCGCTATTGAATTTATTTTAACAGTTTCATGTGGTCCACTCTGACCGGGTCTGATGTGACGAGGCTAAATGTATCGACGGCACGGAGCTTGCTAGCTTGTAAAAAGCTAACGAGCTTCATGCTGCTGATACATGAGCCACACTGGTGTTTAAGCCACAGGGTTCAAAGCGTCGGAAAAAAGTAGCGGCTTATAGTCCGGAAAATACGGTAATATAAACAGCCTACAAGTAGAAAAAATACATACAGACAATACTAATGACAAATAAAAAATTATTGACTCAATATACTTTCAGTTTATGGTCACAAACCATCAAAAGAGGAGAAATAAACAGGAGTTTTACTTATTCTCTGGGTTGGTGAGGGGACAGGCGCAGGGTTTACAGTCATCAGCAAAACCTCGGACCACGCCGTAGAAACCCGGAGCGCAGCGTTCGCACCGGTCGCCCTCCGTGTTGTCTTGACAGTTCTAGCAACACAAATGCATTCAAATAACTTACCAAAGATGTTCAATCATTCCCTAACTCCTCCACAACTACAGCTGTGAGTGTAATGAATGCAGCTGTAACACAATGACAAAAAAACAAACTCTCTGCTTATTCACAAAGCTTTTCATCTTCCAAAAAAAGCAAACTTATTTTGAAATGAAATCAAATGAAGTTAAGCTACACTGTTAACTGGATGCTGTATTTGAATATTGCCACTGGCACAGTTTAAAAGAAAGAAAGAAAAAAAGAAGAAGAGACATCCGATTTACTTGAGCAAAACAAAAAAATGAAGTTTTTTTTTTATTTTTGGAAGAGTTTAGAGGCATTTGTGGAATTAAAGGAATCTATTTCAGTGCATGTACACTCAGATTGGAGCATGTTTCAGATCAAAGATGAAGAAATCAGTGTAACTCAGTCTGTGTACAGTCTCCTGTGTCTGTCTCATTGTTACAAGTTGACAGTGAGTAATTGAAAAGACTGCAGACAGGGTCACCCATCGTCACGTCCTCCATCACTGAAAGACAGCGTTATACAGGATTGTTTTGTTGATGAGTGAGATAATTATCCTGGTACTGCTGGTTGAGAGGTGCGTACAATACTAGCATCATACTGTTTTTACTCCCCGCTGTCAGCTCACGTCACAGCTTTTGATAACAGCAGCACTTTGTAAACACTGGTGTGCTGTGTTTTGAGGTGAAATGTTTGACAACGCGTTGACAGACAGGTCAGTGTGACTCTATTCAAAGTCGAGTGCTCCCCGTCCTCCTCTTGGAGATCTTTTCTCTGCAGAGACAACGGGGACTTTCATTTTCCAGGGGAAAAAAAAAAAAAGTTGATTATGCTCTTACTGTCTTTACATGTGTAACCATTCTCGCATCCAGACTATCACTGGGAGGTTCCCAGTGTGATCGCAGCTGCTTCTGCATTGCTGAGCATCTCTTCTGCAGCAGCAGGGAAATTATGACTCATTTTGGTTTCACCACCCACAGTGTCTGAGCCTTCGTACGGGTAAACTTTTATCCAGCCCGCACTATTTCCGATAGGCCCACACTCAATAATGAATGGGTTTCTGGGGCTCAGTCTTACTCCTGCATGATGAGGAGCTGTGAGATAATGTACAGCCAGCTAGCTGTTAGCTGACAGGTGCGGGATCACCGAGCAGGACGTCTGAAATACTCATTGTCTGTGCAGGATTTCACTCAGCTGTTGTTACGAGGATACCCACAAGAGTGCAACGACAAACACAAACATATCCAAAATATTTTTATATCCAAAGATGTCTGGGATTATTTTCAGCTTATTTTTGGATATGCTTATTATAAAACACACACACACACACACACACACACACACACACACACACACACACACACACACAGTGGCCTGGTCCATTGGTTCAGCACCAGGAGCTGTC
>OOFC01015952.1:11368-26938 GCA_900323345.1 Pseudochromis fuscus | reverse complement strand
CTTATTATAAAACACACACACACACACACACACACACACACACACACACACACACACACACACAGCTACTCCTGCTTCTTTCCCGACAGCTACTATGCCAAAATACAGAGTATTTCGACATAAATATGCAGTAAATTATTTTCACAACATGTACACACCGTAGACACAAAAACACACAGGATAATGCTCAGTGATGCAGAGTGATGCCCCCTCCCACCCCCACAACACACACACAATAGGAATTCAATCAGACATACAGACACAGTTCAAGCTAACAGACATATATTACATACTGTACACAGACACACTGTTCCTTCTTCACACCCCCAGGGTCCTGTCTTATGTGTTCAACTTGTTTGTTGAAAATGGGAACTTCAATCAGTACAACAGGAAGTTGCCTCTTAACGAGGCAAGTCATTTCCATTAACTTCCTGTGTTCCTCGTTACCGCTAATTACCACAGAAACAAACTCGTTTAGCATTTTCAATTTAGCCCGCTCGGTTAGAAAATGCTAATGACGCTGTTATGGAGAACGAGATAGAAATGGGCAAGGGAAAAATGGCTGGGAGGCAGAGGGAGACAGAAATGAAAACAGAAGAGAAGGAGGGGGGGGGGAAGTAAAAACAGAGAGAAACAAATTGATAAAAATCGAGAAATTAAGCAGAGGTGAGAAACAGAAGAGAAGACAGGGAGAAAGAAGAAATGTAAGAAAACTGAAGGTAAAAGGCTGGTGGGGGTGAGTAAAAAATAACTGAGGACAAACGGGACGAGAGGGTAACAAATGAGAATTGTGGAGAAAAAGAAGAAGAAACAGGGGAAGGAGAGGAAGAGCAGAAAAGTAGCAAAACAAAAGCCTCCATATTGGTGAACAACTGTTGTGTAGTATGTGAGGAGACACTTAGCGACTCATCCAACAATACTGCACTGGTGCTAATTTAAAGGAGCAGAAAACCCAGTTTACATGTTGGAAGATAGATGATGACATAAACTCTGAAAGTCAGCACAAATTCCTGGATTGGCTGAAATTCTCTGACATCACATGGGCTCATGCAGAAGCTACATGTGAGTTAGTCTGAAGAAGCACTGGAAATGTTGTTACATTTGACACAAATCCTCTTACTGCTTGAACCCTTCTGTACTGAAGAGCAACACCAGTGGAGATTCAGCCTTGAGGCCATGTGATGTCATCATCATGTCAACCCAGTAGTTGCATTAGAACAGCCGTACAAAAATGTTGTTTCATAAATGGTCAAATATGCCTGACTTTTTTCTTATAGGCTCAAGTATCAACCCATGTATGTATTTCTGTTCCTTTAAGTCTATTATTATGCCTATGGTGCATAAAAGTTTAGATGAAAAGTTGAATAAGTTATTACAAATGACATTCAGGATCTTTATGTCATAGATAATTAAAATACTGAACTCCTTTTTAATTTTTAGAGGAATAAAATGTTCCAGTGAACCTCAGTCACCATTTAGATGATGGAATTACAAATTTAATTAATCAGAGTGAAGAACAAGTTTTACATAACTGCTCTTTTAGTTGTTTTGTTTGTATGACCTTTAGTGGGTAATCAGAAGTCTCACTCTGTCGTGATTAAACACTCCTCCTCGAGCGAGCTTTTAAAGGGATGGGGAAAAAGATGCTGCATTGGACACTTAGTGATAAGTTGTAATAGTGCTGCAATTATCAATAGAAGACGGTGAACCTCTTGCAGCAACGGAAATATTTCAAGTCACAAACATTAAAAACCATCTTGGCAAGCACATGCAGAAGGGTATAAATTGTTGTGAAGAGGCTCTGTGAGAAGTTAACCACTGCAAACATCTTCATAAGGCTTCTTAGGAAGAATTTGTTGCTATTTTCTGTCACTGGTCAATGAGTGCAACAGTCTTCTAACCATACCAGACCACTTGATGTACAAATACACACCATCAAACAAAAATAAAGGTTGCATTCAATATATTTTAAAAAGTACAAACCTCCACCAAAGCACGTGACTGTTTTTGATAAACTGTGTCCACAAACTCCATTTGATCTCCACTAGGGATGGTCCGATCCGATCCACTGGATCGGATATTGGATTTTTCTTTTAGCACCCATCCGATCCAATCCATGAGCCCAAACTATCTCATATATTCTCAACTTCACTTTGCGCGACAAGCCGTAAACACAGGTGAGCTGTTGCCGTGGTTACCATGTGCCGTGTGTTTTCTTCACGTGACCAGAGCGCAGAGAAAAGCTGAAGAGCTGCATCATGTCTGTGTTTGAATTACTTTACGCTCACAAAAGAGAGAAGTAAACACTGAGCAGAGCGTCTGAAGGAGAGGCAGCAGAAACACACATTTCAACACAAGAAACTTAAACATCTGCAAAAAACTTGCTCCAACGTTTTCGGAGATACGAGCTCTCGCTACCACCTCCGTCAGCTGTTCGACTGATGTTTTTAAATAAAATTTTAACGTTGCACTAAAGCGCTGTTATTGTACATTAACTATAACTAACTA
Source organism: Pseudochromis fuscus (assembly GCA_900323345.1). Classification (NCBI taxonomy): domain Eukaryota; kingdom Metazoa; phylum Chordata; class Actinopteri; family Pseudochromidae; genus Pseudochromis; species Pseudochromis fuscus. The sequence goes on along the minus strand of OOFC01015952.1, from coordinate 24,430 downwards.
TTAACTATACATTATCTATTTAGTGCTTTTCCCCACACTGCAAAACCTTGCTATTCTGACTAAAACGGTGCAGATTGTGTCCGACCAGTAAGATTTTACTACCTGCTAGGACCTGGTCGGGTCCTTTTCTGGAACCGCAGGAGAAGAGGTACCAGGCATAGACGTAATTATTATGTCTATGTAAATGTCTCTATAACTCTGTCTATATAACTTAAGTTGTTGTCACATATTTTCCTTCTTTCTTTAGGAGCAGAATAGTTGTTGTACAGTTAACGTGGTGTATTTAGATGTCAGCCTTAGGCAAATTACATCCATAAACATTATTAACAACTTTTACAGTGACAAAAAGAAGGTATCGGAACGGTATCGGAACGGTATCGGACGATCCTCAATGTTGCATTATTGGAATCAGATCTGAAAAAGTGGTATCGAGCCATCCCTAATCTCCACCAGTTTGTTCACATCATCATCATGCATGTGTGTCACATTTTAATAGATTTTATTGAGAATCTACAAAGTCTCAAAGTTTAAATTATTCACCCATTAGATTTTTTTCCGGGCAGGATCCAATCGTCTGATCTTGCCCAAAATGTGATCATTTGATACTTAGGCAACACCCTCTCTCTTAAAAAGTCTCATCTACATCTGTTCATAGATTTTTCTGCATCGTCCTTGGCGGAGGTAAAAAACCCGGCTTGTGCCAACACTGGGTTGAAGCTGCCTGTTGAAAGCTTTTCCTGTTAAAGTGTGGGGGTCATAACTTCTTTTACCTTAATGTATTCTAATTGTATATTATTTGAGAAAATCATCTCCCCCCATTTCCCTAAAAGTCAGACAGGTCAGATCCAATGGAACGGAAATTACACCAAATATGAGTAAGTCGGGGGTCGTTAATTATTGCAGGGCTAATTACAGTACCTGACATCCCTCTGAACACACACACACACACACACACACACACACACACACACACGTTTTTCAGTCTCTCACCTCACCCTTTTCTCCAGAAACTACCCAGCATATGGCTCTCTCTCATTTACCTGGCATATGGATGTCTCAGGGTCACAAGTGGAGGAGTGCCCACTGCACTGACACTGAACACAGCTGCCCATGCCGGCAGCGGTGGGCGCTCTGGACGCTGGAGCAGCTGCCTGGGAGCCGGTACGAAGACGGTAGAAACCTGCGGCGCACTCCTGCACGGACAAACCCAGACGCAGACAGAGGGTGAGATCATTGGAGGAGAGATTTGGAAAAGATTAAAAACAGAAACACACTGTATGATCCGGGTTTGATTGAGCGTGTGTTCCCACAGTTGCCTGATATTGGAAAACACCCCTAACGCACACACACACGCTAATCGTTACCTCTCTAGGCAACTGTTGACCACTCTCTCTTTCACACACACACACACACACACACACAATTAAGAGTTATTCCCTTCAGTAACTTTTGAACACACACACCCTTGCATACCTGCACACACACACACAAACCTCTGAATATCCACACACAGACATGCAAGGTAACTCTCTCTTCCTCTCTCTCCTGTTCAGTAATAATTAATGGAGTCCATTTAAAGAGCCATCTGTTCCCTCTGCTAGCACTAAACGCCCGTTTAAAAATACTTTATTAACAACGACGGCAGCTACAAATAGAACGGCCATCTGTCAGCCAAGCCCTCTACGACCTGAACATTTTAAGTTTAGCTACCGTTTGCTATTTGGCTTCGATTTGGCACCTTTTCAACAGTATCTGTAGCGTCTAAATCATCCACACCGCTTCGTTTTTTTTTCCTTCCAGGCAACAAAGTGAAACAAAGGTTAAAAAATATAGTTAAAAGTTTCACCGGCAAACCTTGTATTCCTTTGAGATTAACACAATAATACATAAATGACTTTTGGGTGCCGCCGTCCAGCAGAATTACCCACAACTGTTGCGTCCGTGTATCATAAGCTGTCTCCACCAAATCCTCATTAAAGTGAAGATTGAGTCACTGCTATATGATTTCTGTGGCTTAAGAGAAGGAGCTGGACGCTGCTGAAAGTCAATTGCTTTGACAAAATCACAACTGAGTGGAGGAGATGCTCAGTGAGGCTTAGTCCTCCCTAAGCAAAAAGTCTGAAAGGCACTGCAGAGGCTTAAAACTCTGAACTAAATGTAAATTGAAGCTATTGGCAGCCACGTCTGTGACCTCCATGTTTTTCTCTCTGTGTGATGGCGACACACAAAAACCAGTCATTCTCCTGAGCTCTGAAAGAGTCACTCTGTAATTAATGTTTGTGATGTAACTTATAAATCTAAGAGTACAAATACACAAAACAACACACTTCTTGTACTATACTTTTTGTACTATATATTCTCTGTAGTCTCAGAAGTCTCTGATATTTTATTCATTCTAATCTAGTGAGATTTTTGCAAACAAATTATTAAAAAATATCAAGTTACAGAAACACAGAGCTCTACTTCAAATTTCACTGGTTGTAATGTTAATGATCTTTTTAGTTTCTACCAAAATAAAACACAAAAAAAACAGAATCTGAGGGATATTTATCAAAAACGTTATGCATTTTGATATTTTGAAATTTTTAATATCACTAACACTGCTGGGCTACAAAAAATATACAAACAGATTTTAGTTTTAATCTATCGAGTCTGGATCTCTTCTCTAATCTTCTTGCACTTTGAGTTCTTTTCAAAATAAAACCACATCAGAAAACTTCAATGTGTGAAAATGCTGTGGAGCTCTTCACCTTGGACACGTTAATACAAAGTCTTGTGGTATGTGTGCCTGTATGCAAGTGTTTAGTTGTGTATATACCTCACAGGAGAGTCCAGAGTATCCAGTTGGACAGTCACACTTTTCTATCTGATGAGCTTTGTCACTGTCTTTGGTTGGTCTGCCTTCCTCAGCCACTGTCAGACTGATCTCTGAAATACTGGGAGAGAAGAAAGACATCCTTGAATATAAAAATATAATAAACATAAGAGTGTTTTCTTTATGTGCTGTGATATAGAGAGAACTATGACGATGATGATGAGCACAGATTATAATGTTTCAGCTTTGATAATGACAATTTTTCAGATAGTAAAGAATTTGTATTACTGCACTTTGAAATACAAATAAAAAGGAAGAATTTTCCTTAAAACCATCACATTTAATAGTGAGCCACTGTGTGTGTGTGTGTGTGTGTTACCGGCTGTGTCTCATCAAGTTGCCGTGTGAAGCCTTAATTAGGATGTAGTCCACATAGAACAAAATGTCCATGAAGTCCTCTCGAGTCATAGACCGGCCATCTGCGTACTTCCACTCATGCTACACACACACACACACACACACACACACACACAGGCATTAATTACACAGACAGATCAATTTTACCACTGGAGTCAATTAGTGAAATAAACCCTGTTTGCATTGATTGACTAAAGTTGCCAAAAACAAGTACAACACATATTCTGTACTTTTGTACTTAATGGAAGTTATATTTAAAACCTGCACCTTACAACTTTGTTCACATTTAGTTTATTACGATCTTAGTGTGACTGTACCTCTGTCATGTCGATCTCGTGACGGGTGAGCTGACCAATCTGGAGACCCGGGATGTGACGGGTCATCACCAGGTTGCGGCTGGGACCTCCCTTAATAATGACCTGAGGCTCGTAGGAGGAAGGACCGGTTTCTTCTCTGGCTTCGTAGTACACTGCGTATTTCAACTGCCCACCGTAAGCTGTGATCTAAAGAGAAACAAACAACAGACTGAAGACGAGATTTTACAAGTAACCAGATGAAACACGCTTGATTTGAGATTTTTTGTTGCTGACGATCAGAGAGTTTAAGGTAACCTGTGAAAGTTTTTCCATAAAATAACACAAACACTGAATAAAAACACAAACACACACACACACACACACACACACACACAGAGTAAGGGATCCTACCATGGAGCCTCTGAACTGCTCTGGTAGTTTCCAGTAGTAGGGTTCAGGGAGCGTTGAGGTGACCAGCTCTGAGTGAGCGAGGATCTCAGGGTGCTGGAAGCTAACGCCCCTCCTCGTCTCCACAGTGTTGGATTTGTCCACCAGGGGGAGCACTGTCTGCTCTGGCTTCAGTGTTAACTAGGATACACACAAAAAAGACAACATTAGATCCCAAAACTTTTTATCTGGGAGAATAATCAGATTTCATGTATCGCGCTTTGTATGTACATTCATTTGCTGGTATATCCGAGACAAATGTTCCAGTACAATAGTTAATAATGGTGTTAAAGGGCAACTAAACTTTTTTAACTAGCACTCCAATGGACACCCTGAGACAACTCCTGGACATATGATTCGTCCATGGTGTCTCTGGTTCACCGTTAAGTCACAAAGTCCAATTTCTCCCTCAGTCCCTAACGATGGCGAGTCAAAGCTCCGCCCTCACCATCCTTTGACTTTGCCAGACGGTGGTTTCAAATGGATTTTGTCTGAGACCCCTGACTTGTAACAGAAGATGTCAGCACCCTTTGATTTCTTTCCTTCCTGTTTTCTTTCATCTGCAGACACAGATGATTGTGGAAAATCCCGACTAATGAAGATAGATCTATGCAGCCCTGAAAAACTGCTGAAATGGAGAAACATTTTAATGGGAGCATTACCAAAACACACTCTTTTCCACAAATGGTGTTCAGTTGGCATGTTTTCCTAAGTGTAGTTTTCAGAAAATCACTCAAATCAAGTTTAATAGATATAACTTTTGTCCTATGAGACTTGCATTGATAATATTAATCTTTGCTGCATTTCTGTTGCTGGGCTCACAGTACCAAACACTCCCATTAGCTTATCAAACCAACACCTAAACAGTTTAATCAAACAAACATTTATTTTAGGAGAACGTAAAGCGACTTTCCAACTCCGACCTTTACTTTATAACTGATGTTGATTGAGATTTAATTTAGATTTAATTGCTATTTCTATGAGTTGTTATGGTCCATCCAAGTCAATATTTTCTCTTCCTGGATATAACACAAAAACAGATGGTGTCAGTCTTTCCATTTCTCTCTGATCTATGAATAATATTTGAGTTATTACTGAGAGTCTGGAGAAAAACTGGGCCTTTTCTTTCTCATTCTCCGTCTCCCATTTCATGTGTTGATATTTCAATATCACTTGAATAATATCAGGGTTTATTATTGACTGTGGGATGTGGTTGAGTGGACCGATTTAAAAATAGATTCATCTGTTCAAGCCCGGATCTCCCTCTCTCGCTCTCTGTAGCTGTAGTCCAGCAGTGTTGATGTGTGGATATTGTGTGAATAATATCTGAGGCGTTATGGAAAAGCTGCTTTTTGGTCGAGCAGACAGAATCTGAAATCTATTAGGCCACTATAGCCTGGACACACCGGGAATACTGGCTGTGTAACAGAGAGGTAGTCACACATGAAATGGGAAACTCATTTCCTGTTTTAAGTATTACTTAAAAATAAATTCACTTCCAAATGTGTGTGCAGAGTAACACACTCTCACTCAAATAAGGAGCAGCAACAACAAGACTGTCGAAGATTACAAAGTAAGGTTTGTATTTACCAAAATATGGACAATGTTGTATTTGAGTGTTAAAAAAATTCAGGTGAGTTTGTTTTTCTAACGTCCAAATTTATCACAACAACATGTTCAAATATTCACATGTTTTAGTGTCGGAGTAAAAATACCATAGACCAGTGGTGCCCAACTCTGGTCCTCGAGAGCTGCTATCCTGCATATTTTAGATGTGTCCCTCTTCCAACACCTGATTCAAATGATCAGCTCATCATCAAGCTCTGCAGAAGCCTGATAACCATCCTGATCATTTGAATCAGGTGTGTTGGGAGAGGGAAACATCAAAACATGCTGGATAGGGGCTCTCGAGGACCAGAGTTGGACACCCCTGCCATAGACTGCACAGGAAATGGATGTAACCACCAAGTCTCAAAAATGAGGAAGTGTAATACAACTGATGGCCACTAGATGCTGACTCCAAAAAACTGTGGCTCCAGTTGACTTTAATTCAAAAGTCCTCATTTTCAATCATGAAATAATCATTTGATTGATCATTGGCTAAAGCCAGATCTTCTTCTCAGGGATCTTTGGATCCATCTGAAAATTAGTTCATCATCAATGAGATATTAGGGCTCAAATAGAGGAAGATTTAGAGGTGTGGTTAGTGTGATTGACAGGTGTGGTCTCCAATGATTTACAGGTAGATTGGAGGCTTATGTACTTGTGAACTCCAGTCTCATCCACATTGGACAGTGTCCTCACGTTCAAGGGTCAGACCCGCCTCCTCCTTCCCCACTACTGGCTCCGAACAACCAACATGGCGACGTTCAAATGTTAAACTCCTGGCTTCAAAGTGCAAGTTCACAAATCAACAGGTTACATCACTTTAGCTTCGTCCATTTTTAGGATAAATAAAAACTGTAAAACCTGCAGCAACCAGCTGGTGAACATAGCTCAACATTTCCTACTTTAGATAGCACCTGCCTTCTTTCTCAATCAGGGTTTGTCTGTCAGGGTCTGTATGTTCAGGACGCCACCAAAGATAAAACTGAATTCAACTAATAAGGGTTTCTTGCTTGTTTATATTGTCAACATACAGCTCTTTTCAAGTACAGAACACATCAAATTGCTGCTTTTATATTGTCATTAAAGGACCGTTCATATTTCAAAATGGCATCTGTTACATATTTATCAAACATGAGAGGATGAAACCCAATGCTTGTGAATTACAATGTCTATTTAACAAAGTGTATATCTCTATAATTCGTAAATCCTAATATATATTTTTAGAGCTAACAGTTATTGACTTACAATTAGTGGGTTTGTTTGTCGTGGGTGTTGTTTCAAATGTTTTCTTTATTCCAATCACTGCTTTCATCTCATCTGCTTTTACAGAGACAACAAACTTCACAGAGAAAGGTTAAAGACTTGACTGTACTATATTAGTGCTGGTTTTCAAGTAGGATTTAACATCCAGGAAATACTCGTCCAGTCACAGTTTTCTCATAAGTGGTAAATACAAAAAAAAAAGAGGCTGTGTGTGTGTGTCCCTCTCCTCTAACCTCCATGTAATCCCATGTAGTGTCTGTTTGAGTGTGTGTGTGAATGCATGTGTGCTGTGTTTGCATAGTGTCTGTGTATAGTGTCCAGATATGGTGACTGAGTGTGTGAGTGTGTGTGTATGTCCCACTCCACTCAGTGTAATCTCACGATTCACTGGTTCAGAGAAAATCTCCCTTTTTCCAATAAACTCTCCATTTTCTCTCCCTCTCTGTCTCCCTCTCTCTCTGTCTGTCTCTCCCTCTCCCTCTCTCTGTCTTTCCCTCTGTCTCTCTCTCTCTCTCTCTGTCAACAATAAATGAAGTGAATGCCTGTTGTTCAAATGAAACCTTTCGCCGCCCTCCATCTTAAAACTCTACGGTTACCACGGAAACCCCAGTTTATTGCCGATGGCAAGCGTTTCCGCAATGAAAAGCTTTTATTAAAAACACCCTGCCTCGACGGCTGATTGTCGACCCGCCAAGTGTCCGTCTGATGACGTCTGCTGTTCCTATTTTTGACTTCAAGTCGATAAATGTAGATTGCACTTTTTCTAAAATCAAACTTTTGCAAGTTTCATGATGGATAACTGAAATACAACAACTCTGCCATCGCTGCTGAAGTAGATTGATAGAGAGTGAGAAAGGAAACAAAGTTGAGCTTTGATCGACCAGATAAGCAGATCTGATTTTTTGAATGGTGGTAAACAAACTCATGGCACTGTTGGTCTGTCAGTGGGTCCACATGATAGAGCCTGATATGTAACAATGACCTGAAATGTAACAATGACCCAAATTGTTATAATTGTTATATACTGGTGGATAATGTACAAAAAAGTGCTGAGCCCGAAATGTGAGAAAAAAAAGTTGTAATAAAACACAAAATGTAATAATGGACCAAAAATGTAAGAAGTTGTTACATTTTGAGCAAAGTTTTTACTTTTTGGGATCAACATTTGTTACATTATTGACAACTTGTTACATTTCGGGTTTTATTAAAAAAATTGTGTAAGAATTCGGGTCATTGTTACATTTCAGGTCGTTGTTACATCTGTAAAGTAATAAAAAATGTAACAAAACCCAAAATGTAACAACTGGTCAATAATGTAACAAAATGCCGAGCCCAAAAATTAAAATGTAGCAACTTCTTACATTTTGATTTTAATTACATTTTTAATACCATTGCAGGCTCAGCACTTTTCTTACATTATCAACCAGTTATTACATTTCAGGTTTTATTTTTTATATATTTTTTTATAACAACTGTTCATATTAGAATCTCTGAGGAGCATTTTGATGTAAAGCTTTGATGTTTTGTTTTGAACATTGATGATGTAAACATTAAATCTGCTAAAGAGAAGTGTGTTAACATCATCACTGTCACAATGTTGCTGCCAGTATAACCTGTTTACTCATTTACAGTGTGTGTGATTATGTGTTTCTTAATTGTGCTTTATGGCCAAAAAAAACAATAATCACAACAAACATTTGTAGTTACTGCTAAAAGCTTAACAGTTGGAAAAGACTGAGCATCATCGGATCTACTAACAGTAAATTTTCAAACAAGCCACTGATCATTCATCGATAGTAATTAATGAAGAACATGAAGTTTAGTGTCGAACACCAGTATAATGCAGAGTCAGTTGTAGGCAGCCAGCTGTCAAATGTGTTGTCTCAGCAAGGAGGCTGATGCAGACAGTGTGTAAATCTGGTGCAGCTTGGAGGGAGCTGCTGGTTAGATCCTGTCTTACAACACATCACAGGCAGGAGGAGATCAGGAGAGAGCATGGATACCGACCACGAGCTTCTCCTTCACCAGGGTTTAGCACGAGATAAATAAATATTTCATCCATCACTTTTGTTAATTACCGATTTAACGGCAACATTTTGTATTTGTGGGATGTGAACAAACACCCCAGTAACAGTAACACTCTGATGTTGTTGGAGCTACCAAAATTCCCAAATTGTCTCTCAGTTGAGTGGTGATTTAAAATTGAACTGTGAAAGGTAGCTGGCTTTCAGAATGATTAGACATAATGGTTTCATTTTCACTGAAGCCAGTGTTGTCTTACATCCACCACAAAAACAAAACAAAAAGGAGGTGCTGCTTGGAGTTTTCCATAAAAGAGCTGAAGTCAGTTTCATGCAGAAGCAAAACAATTAAAATGTGTGTACTCACCCACATCCTGATGAGTCCTTGTGCTTCTGTACAGAAGTGTGTCAGCCCGTAACAGTAACACTTGCTGCAGCCCAGAGGGTTTCGTACCGACAACCCAAACGTATCAGGCTTACAGCGATCACAGCTGTCCCCCTCCACATTTTCCTGAAAAGAGACACACAGCGAGGTGAGCATTGGAGGATTATTTCTATATGTATTTTAATTTGAAACAAATTTTTCTCTTTCTTAGAGCATATTTAAACCCCCATGAGGACTCTGGGGGCTTCAAATGTGACACATCAACGAGGTAGATCCCTTATGAAAATGCCTTGAAGCTAAAAATGCTCCCACTCCCTATTGAGGTGTTTACAGCTATGAGAATTGTGGTTGTACTAAAATCCTAAGTTGGTAATTACCACTAAATACATCCAAGCAATACTACACAGAGCATCCATTTCCCTCCTTGGTTCCACTGGGAAAGCAAACAAGCTGAGAGTTGACTGGTGTGAAACAGAATGGTGGACAGGGCTCTGTATTAAGTGTTTTTTGGGATAAGAAAAGGCTCACAGTGCTGTCAACACAACATCATCCAATTAATGTTGAGCTGTGTCAAAAAAGTTCTGCAGTTTATGGAGTACAGACTGAGAGCAACAGAGGAGTGTGAAGGTATGGTGACAAATTGAGGACATCGACTTCAGTATCCCACATCATTAGTATGTAAAATGTATTATATTGATACTCTGCAGCTCGTGATCAACAGTTAAATGATTGTTTTATCAATTAATGTGTCGTTTAGTCTATAACAGCAGCTGTGGTCATGGGTTTGATCCCCGACCCTTCCTGTCCACATGTTGAAGTGTCCTTGGGCAAGACACTGAACTCTAAGTTCTTCCCAATGGTGGCTAGTGCCTTGCATGGCAGCTCGGTAGCCAATGGGTGAATGAGTTGCCTTGTAAAGTCATTGGGACCAAGCTAAGGTCAAGAAAGCGCTATATAAATGTACACTATTTACCATAATGGCTCAAAAATTCAGGAAAAAGTCAACGACAACAGCAAACAACCTAAAAAGTCCCAATCAACCAAAAAGAGGCTGAAAGTTCCCCAAAAGTTAAAATATTAGAAACAATTCTAGCACCGTCCAGATGAGTATTTGAACAGTTACTCTGCTTGAGAACATTCAATCACAAACTCAGAGAGCACAAACCTCCACCGAAGCATAATCCACCTGTACTGGTGCTATAGACTGAACACTGTTGCCCTCTTGTGGTGAAATAGCAACACTATCTCGTTACAACATTCACCCATTATCACAGATATGGATCTTTTTGCACTTTCTTCAGAGACAATCCCATCATCTGATCTCCCTCAAAATGTGCTTCTTGGTTTATATCATATCTCTGCCTCACAACACAATTGTTTGTTGCTAAGATACAAACATTAGCTTATTAGAGGTAATAAAATCACATAGAAAAACATTTAAGTACCACGTCTCACCTTATATTTACTGCATGTGAGGTATTTTAAAAACTGTATTCTGTTGAAAACCCTAAACATCAGCAGGAACTTTGTCTCCTCCCTTAGCGATGCTCTGCCAGGCCTTCACTGCAGACACTTTAAACTGTCAGCAAGCAGCACTGAGATCAGGTGAGTGACTCAGTGACTGAATGATGACATGCTATCTGAAGAGCTTTGATGCATTTGACTGAATGTGAGCACACTGACTGTTCCTGTATGTGTCTGCATCCTGAAATCATCAATAAAATGACAGTGTGCCAGTCCTCCTGGCAGCCATACAGACCGAGCAGCAACAGAACCAGCACTGAGGTTGACAGATGACGAGGATTGCTTTGGACCACGAGCTGCTTTTTTCTCCTCTTTCTAACATTTTGATGGAGATTGATTTTTTTTTTTTGCTTCATCCATCCACTGAACTTTGTTCCTGAACTCAGCTCTGTGAAACTGACCTCTCTGTTTTTAGAGCTTTATCGGGAGATGCATCTTATATTGTTGACGAGGAAGCCCGTACGCCTACATCTCAGAGAAGATGGAGGAATTTTTACTCCTTAGGGCAGTTTTCTGTAGATCATTTAAAACTATGCAGTGATTCATTGTCTGTGTCCAACGCCAAGGACGTGGCTTCACGAGAGAGGAGCTGAGGGAGTATATGCTACATGTCTTCTTCTCTACACATGGAGGAAGTAGAGCTGTGTTCCCTTGAAGAGTCTCCTTATGTGAACATGTAGCTGTGCTCCATGATCCATAACACTGTGTTAACTTGTGTTGCTCATCTCTGTTCAACTCTATTTTGAGCTTGAGTGAGTGCTACAGCCTTAAGATATCTCCTGAACCTCCCTCCAGCACAAGTAAACCTGCTTACCATTGATTGTGATTTCCATCACAATCCTGACTTGTTGTGCAGTTTTACCTCCCGCACATTTTCTTGGCATTCGGTGCACAGCTGATTTTGAGAACACAACCGGGTGGTTTTGGTGAATTCTGTTAAAGGGGCTGCATCTCACACAGGGTTCTTCCAATACCAATACAAACTGACACAAGTTAAAGCTTTCGCATTCATTACTACCTGTACCATGGAGGTTATGTTTTAGCCAGGGTCTGTCTGTCTCGTACATAGACTGTGGACTGCGGATGCGAACGCGCTCAATTCATACTTCACTTTTGCAGCTTGCTAGTGCGCCTGGCAGACGCGCACCACGTGTGTCTTTGTATTCCCTCAAAGACGTGTTGTAAAGGTATTGGTACTGGTGAACCTCCTAGCAAAGTCTCTCCTCGAAGGCGGCTATGTTGATATGCTGGCGCAAGCAAAGTGCAGTTGCTCGTATTGATTTTCACACATGCACAGTTGCTCGCGCCCTCGGTCACATTTTTTGAGCTGCATGCGGACAGCTCCGCGCCTGTCTGCTCGAGCGCCTGCTGACGTATTCAATGACGAGATTTACGTCACGCGGACGCTCGCGCACCAACGTGCCCATGCGGACGCGGAAAGTATGAATTGGCCTTAACATGGCTTCATCCATTCTACATCCAGTCTATGGTCTGGCATGTGTTACCAACATCACAGAAAAGAAACTAAACAGATCCCAGTGATTTTTTTTAAACAGGTAGGGTATTATATGAGGAACAAATGATTACATTTTGGGTAAGATCACAGGATGGGATCCTGTCTGGAAACCCCTACAACAGGAGCATGTTTGAACAAGACAATGTTGCTATTCCACCACAAGAGGGCAGTAGAAGTCAGCCAACAGCATCAGTACAGCTTGATTATGACTTGGTGGAGGTTTGTACTCTCTGAGTGCTTTCTAGCGTCACTGCCTAACTGTGCAGGTTTGTATGTTTCTGGAAAGGAGGACAAAGAAATGCTGGTATGTCACATGCTCCCACAGACAGACAGACACACGGAGAGACAGGTAAGTAGCATGAAGACAGCAGCAATAACAGGTGAACAGAACAGAGAGACAGGTGATGAATGACTGTGACAGGCAGTCGACCTCCTACCTGTTCACAGAGAAGATGACACCCGGTGATCTGAAGCCTCATTACAGGCCATGAATCAGATGTGTGTGTGTGTGTGTGTGTGAGTGTGTGTGTGTCAGCTTGCAAGAAATTAGTTTTAGCATTTTGCATTACTCTGTGTGGCAAAATGTGACGGCAGAGATGAAAAGTGTCACCAGTCAGAGTCCCTCCGCATCAAATATGTGAATGTGTGTGTGTGTGAGTCGTACAGCGAGCTATTGATGAGAGGTGTGCACGTGTGATAATGTGATCGGCTTGTCACAGTGACAGTATAAATAAGAGGTGTGAAATATATGCTTTATATGGCTGTATATA